>JAIKVB010001618.1:0-11795 GCA_024679045.1 Phytophthora brassicae
GGTACCCGTGCGTCTTTGTTTTTTGTTCGGGGGCGGCCAACTGTATCGCTGCTAGACTCGTCACGACTGCCGCAATTGGGAGCGCTCGTAGCAGTATTTGAAGCGTTCGTAGCAGCAGAGGCGTCGTCGGACCAGTCGCTTGAATCCATCTCTACCCCACAGATCGTAACACGGCCTGCATTGGTGCTGGAGTGGTTGCTCAACCTTGGTGCTGATGTAGGGGTATGATGAGACGGCATGGTCGCAGGGTCACTGGCCAGTCTGGGACTAGGTAGAGTCATCTCGTCGAGCTGGAGATGAAGGTGGCGCGCGTGGTTGAAGTGCAAGGGAAACCACCTATAAAGAAGAATTATGTGCTCACTGATAGGTTTAAAAAAAAGCCTGCAAGCTCGGACATGTCGACGACTTATTCCACCTCATTTCTTTGCTTGGCGGAAGAAATCGGCAGCTGAAAAAACTAATCGATTATCTATTCGAACATTGCTCTTAGAGTAAGTCACTCTTAAAAAAGTGCTCCCAAAATACCTAAACCTCAGTCGAGGTTACTCGCGAGTCATTCTCGACTTTGCTGCCAATATGCCGCGTGAAGTGTGGTTCCAGTTGGAAGATGAAGGTGGCAACGCAATCGGCTCAGCTGACCGTGTGGAGGTGCTGTCTGACGAAGCAGATGTTGTTACTCTACGAGACGCTGTATTTTCCAAAATGTATCTTATTTTCCCTAAGAAATTTGTCGCAGCCTTTCTTATAGTGTTCGCAAACCGGGTGGCATCCGACGCAAGGCAGGCGCTGGAAGAGGATTCGCCGATTCGGTCATTTGGTCTCTCTAAACCAGATGCGCTCATCGTGAAATTTCCGGCACAACGTCAAGTGGATACCGTTTGGAAGGAGTCAACGCCTTTGGCGCCAGGCGGAAAAAGGCAGAGTACGGAAGCCGTCGGTCCTCGTCACCAAATTTGACTGAATTGGTCGCACTTGCACAACAACTTGAAGGTGCTGAGGAACTCAAGGTTGGAACAGTATTGAAGACTCCGACAACAATCTTTGGCACAGCATTCGACTATGGATTGTATATCCGACAAGAGTATTGGGACCTCTATCAAATCATCATGCAGCGATTGGCGTCGAATGAGGCGCTCCGTAGAATTCTTGTAATTGGCAGTCCTGGAATTGGGAAGTCAGTGTTTGGGGTGTTTTTGCTACTAGTGTTCATGACGAAGAAAAAAATATATCGCCTACCACCCGAATATGCCACCATAAAAATACAAGGGTACGTCAATCGTGTTCTCAAAGCCGCAAGTGAGCGTCAATCTAAGGCCGTAAGTGAGCGTCAATCTAAGGCTGGTGTATCGACAGGTCTATCGTCTCATTCATTCGGTCGGGGTGGGGCACATGCCAATGCGGATTCATCGGTGAACCCAGAGTGGATCTTTGATCGTGGAAGTTGGAATATGACGGCGACGAACAAGGCGTTTGCCTACGTATTCAATACGACGAGTGAAGATAAAAAGTTTCCAAGGTGCTAAGTGACTGGAATTCTGGTGAAAGCCTGACCATACCTAAGTTGGGTTCATTTGACACTGCAACGGCGGCGTGAATACGGAAGCTGGACCGCTTGATATTCGCTTCGAGCTTTCGGCTTAAAGATGGTTCGTTGATCCTGGATCAAGAAGTCGCCGACCTGATACTGGTGTCATTAATCCAGCATTTTCCTGAGATCAACGACAGGTACCCGTTGAGCCCATACACATCGCGTATGCGCACCTGCTTGTTTTCGATCCAAGTAGCCAAACCCGTTGAGCCCATACACATCGCGTATGCGCACCTGCTTGTTTTCGATCCAAGTAGCCATGCCAGAATTTCTAACATGGAGTGTGCAACTGAACCACCAAGCAAGTGAAACCTGCGCGCAAACTGAGCAACCTTTTACACGCGAAATCCAGCTGATTAATCATCAGGATGCGGTCATTGCTCGACGAATCAGGCCCAGACCTCACACATTTCTGAGCTGGAAAAACGGATGCAAGTCAGAGACGGTGATGTTGCACTGCGTGAGTGACTCTGAAATGTATCACGGAGTTCCCACACATGCAGCCGATCATTTGAAATCAGGCAACACGAAACTGCGCTCAACTTCGAAGCCTGCATCAGCGACCTGGTTTGAATGGCACACAAAAACGCCTCGCCTCTGGGAGGTCTGTAACGATCGGCAGTACTAGTCTCAGTCAAAGCAAATCGTTGCATCCATGAAGCTATTTTTACCGGAAGGATATGCGCTTGATCCTTCTACCTCCGAGTACAACGATCGCGTTCTGCAAGTTGGTAATGCCGCCCAGGAAAATGTGAGCGTTTTCCTCCGGTATCGAGGAATATAGCGCAAATTTGGGTCTGGGATACTTAAACAACTTCGTGTTCTTCATCGTGATGGAGCTCTAGAAAAGCATATAGCAGACTATCGAGCCCGTTTAGCTCTTGGTCTGATCACATCACCGACCCTGCACCTGAAACGACAGAGTTATTTTAATAGGAAATGGGATATACACAAAAGTTTCGTGCGTTCCCAAACAGTGTTAAAATAATCTCCTCAATAACAAACCCAGTGTCCGTTACGAATTTTGTGACTTCTGGATAGATTACCCATTTATAATTTGCATCAAGTCGGGGATGGAACACTTGAGTCGTCAGGGCTTGAATAATTTTGCTAATACATTTATATGACAATACTTTCATCGTGTGAATATATCAAACGAAGCTTTACGGTACCTGCGTAGTGAGCTTCGAGGTCAAGCCACCAACACACACGACTTGACCAGTTCCTTGTTGCACGCCATCGCGTCCTTGCTTTCACGCAGTGGATGTCGGATCAACGGGCAGAACGTCAAGTCTTGGCTTTCATCAGAGCACCATACAGCGGAGACGCGTGGTGTCTCGGAGGATAGGGAACCAGGCGTCGTAGCCGAAGCGAAGCAGGCGCGCGTCCACACATCCTTGGACAGCACAACAGAAGCGAAGTCGTCCCACACCGCAGCCGAAGCGAAGGCCTCCCGCAGTGTCACCGACGATGTTGAGGAGAAGGTGTTGGGCAGCACTGTAGTTGTCACAGAAGAGAAGCCGGGTTTGCGCCCCCAAGTCGATGAGAAGGCCTTGAGACATATTGGTAGTGCGGACGAGGCCTCAGATGACGACGTCGTCTGGATTCCCGCGTCATCTTCAAGTGATGCAGCTGTCGTTCCATTATCAGACCCGGAAGACCTTGAAGAGAGCAGCGACAGGGAGGCAAACTTAGCACCACCACCACTGTACGATGTCCGCGCCATCACCGACTCCTACGTTCAGAGAGGTCGCCGCGTGTATGTCACCGAATGGGAAGCGACCGAAGAACCTTCACCAAATCTGCCGGCTGGGATGGTTGCTTCCTGCAATCGCCACCGTCAAGGAATTGTCCGTCGCACTTTCATCGAGGACGAAGCTGGTCATAGTCGCAGAGAAGATCATCTCACAGAAGAAACCCAGACGCACCAACGTCGCCCGCTCCGCCGTCTTCGTAGAGCTAGTAACACTTAACAACAAAAACAACAACAGATAGGTTGACAAACTCACGTGATTTATTACTGTTCCAACAGGTTTGACCATTCTGACTCGCACAACAAAGCTATCGCTGTAGCCACAGCACACCAAGTTTCATACTGTCTTCATCAGTGTGCAGAACAGAACGGTTTCGCCGCAAGCAGCACACTGTGCTTTGTACGATTCTACCCTGCATAATAAGGATCCAGTTAGTGTCGAAAAAAGTAAAATAAAATGCGGACAACTTACCTGTCCATCACCTCTGCTCGCTCACGCTGCACGCCTATACCCCACTGATGCGGAGGACCCACCTCCCCCCGCTCGCAAACGCCCCTTCACGCATGCGCCACTCGACGGCAGCTCTTTAACCATCCTAATGATGGCCTTCATTCGTATAGTACTGCTGCTCTCCAGGTGTACTGCTAGTGTACGTTGCGAGGGGACCCCCCCCGCACGCGAACGCCCCATCACGCATGCGCCGCTCCTGCTCGACTGCACCTCTCTAACCGTCATACTGATGATCTTCATTCGTATAGATGAGCTACTCTCCAGGTGGACTGCCACTGTACGTGGTGAGTGGATCCACCTCCCCCCGAACTCGAACGCCCCTTCACGCGTGCGCCGCTCCCGCTCGACTGCAGCTCTCTGTCATAATGATGATATTCATTCGTATAGATGAGCTACTCTCCAGGTGGACTGCCACTGTACGTGGTGAGTGGATCCACCTCCCCCCGAACTCGAACGCCCCTTCACGCATGCGCCGCTCCCGCTCGACTGTAGCTCTCTAACCGTCATAATGATGCTCTTCATTCGTATAGTATATAGCTGCTCTCCAGGTGGACTGCCATTGTACGTTGCGAGTGCCCCCCCCCGCACGCGAACGCCCCATCACGCATGCGCCGCTCCTGCTCGACTGCAGCTCTCTAACCGTCATAATGATGATCTTCATTCGTATAGATGAGCTACTCTCCAGGTGTACTGCCACTGTACGTTGCGAGGGGACCCACCCACCCCGCACGCGAACGCCCTTTGACGCCAGGGCGGACACAGGATTAAAAAACGGGGGGGGGCATTTTTGCTAACCACGTATTTTGTTTCGGTCAACTATTTATGTTTACATCTACAGAGGTATGCGTCTCGAGCTTAACTCGCTAAATGCGTCAATTACCGCTACTTTGTCGATGACGTTAGTTAAATCGCGTTCAATTGCGAGAAGCATCAGATTTGACGTCCACAAGTTCCCATCGTTGTTCTAAATTTAGTCTTGATTCGTCTCAGAGCAGAAAAGGCTTTCTCTGAAGTGGCAGTTGAAACAGGGAGAACACACACTAGCCGAATGAGGCGATGCACCGTAGGAAATAACTCTCTCTGGTGGGTTTGAACCATTACAGTTCATGAGTTGTCTTCAGATTTTTAAACCGCTTGTCCCTAATCGCCATAGCAACAAAACATGTACCTTCATCCTGTAAGTCCGGTATTTTGCCTTTGAAGTCGTCCGGGTAAAATTTATTTGCTAACAAAACGATGTTTTCTGTATTCCAGTCGTGAAAGTTTAAGCGAGGACATAGAGCTCAACTTAATTCCAAAAGACTTAAAACATAGTCACTAAAACGCGATTTGAGCTCAGAGATAATGTCGTGTACAATCGTCAAATATACGTTGTCACGATAATGCTCTTCTTGTGTTAATGTTCTAGACCCCCTCGAACAATTAACACCCGGAACACCAGATTTCCCACGGCCGCGACTTCGCATCCCACGTCTAGCCCTCAGATCATTCTTATTTGGAACAACATGATGTCCTTCCTCTTGGACTTGTTCACAAAATCTAGCAGAAGTGTTCCAATAGTCGAAAACCTTTCCTGGTTTTCATTTTCTGCGCTGGTACCAGTCATTTCTGCAAGCTCCACCGTGATTTGCTTCACTAAATTGACGGCTGAAACAATACCAATGTCGACTTTCTGTAGATACTGAGAGAGCCGATTCGTCTTTGATAAAACAGCTGTAAGAACTTCGAGATGAAATATAAGTTAAACGTCCACATTTTGCCCAATGTTCGTGCTGCCTCAGCTCGTTTTTGAGGGTTCTTGCCATCAGTAGAAATATGGTCCAAAATGGTAGTTATAGGCGTCCACATCATTTTCACTTTCCTCAGTGCCCTAATCCGACAATTATATCTCGTTTTACTAAGACTTTCTGTTGAGAGAGGCTGATTTAATCCTTTTCCAGATGTTCGTTGGCCTTTCTCTGGCATATCCGCTAGTTGGGCAGCAGCATCATCACGGAGCTCGTCCTTGCGCTTGCAAGATGCAGTGACTGTAGTGTGAACACTCTGAACCGTATTAAAGCAGTCAACCACCGAGATAGTGTTCGAAGCAGATGATACTAGTACTGGATTGAGGCGATGCGCGAAGCAATGAACAAAATAGGTGTAGGGACACCGTGATCGTACCCGCCGCTGAAAACCATGAAAATCGCCCGACATATTAGACGCTCCATCGTATCTTTATCCTCGGCAACGAGCAATCTGCACCCCCCCCACAATTCCAGCTGAGTTAATAATGAATCGAATAGAGTTTGAGCGTTTGTATCTCGTATATGAACGGTCCCCAAAAATCTCTCCTTAATTACACCGGTAATAGCGCACACGAAGCGTACTACAACCGCCATGTGCTCTTTCTTTGCCATGCAACTTGCTTCATCGATCAGAACTGAATAAAACCCATCGGCTAGCTCAACCCACACGATATACTCACGTACAGTGTCAATGGACACTGTATCAACCCGCGTTGAATTCGCGGAGAAGTAAACAATGCGTTTCACCTGCTAGAGACATTGCTTTAGAAAACAAGGCACACGATGTGACATAACTGCACCAATTCTAGAAAATTGCCTTTGTTATTCGACGTATCCTGCGAGCGAGAGATAAAGTTATTCAGTTAGTACATTAGCGTTTCTTTTAATTCCTTTTCGACACCAACCTTTTCATCGTTTCCTCGGAATGCAATTTCCTGTTTTGCCAATAGAATACATATGTCGAGTATAAAGGTCAGTCGTGCGCGATTTTGCAGACGCTGCGTAATAGTCTGCTCTCGAAGTGCCAAATATACGTCTTGTCGACCTGCTTGGCGATCTTTGAGCTCAAGCTGTGCGTAATGATACTTTGACGATTGAAGACCAACGTGCTTCCTAAATCCAACTTTGATAGTGGCTTTTTTCCAGTTCCGATATCCTTGAGCGGGTCGAGCATACACACTGATCTCCTTCACCATAGTCATCACTTCTCTAATGCGATAACAGCATAAGCAATAGACAGCATCCGTGATGCTCGAACATTCGACCCAGATATGCTGCTCAAACCAACAGGATCGAAAGGAGCGCCTACAGCCACAAACGCCATATGCAGGATAGTTCTGCAGATGAGGCTGAAAGGGTCCTAGACTGACGTAGCGATCGATTACATCACGCAAAAGACTCGGGTTAGCAATCAATTGCTGAAGAAAGAAAAGGTTTGGTGGCCTTTTAGCTGGGTCACGTCGTACAAAGTCCGCTAGTGTGCAATCGGCCGAACGCTCTGGAATGCCATACTTCTCGCACCAGTCGTTTGCTTCCTGCTGCTGCTGTATTAGTTATGTACGCGGTTGCGACGTAATACTAACGGTGCTCCTGGAATTTGATTCAAGGTCAAGATGGGGCTTCTTCGCGAAAAATGTCGTGATTGAGGGCTGCTTCCGCTTGCTAGACATTGTTTGGGCGGAACAATTCGAAAATGCTTGCACTTTTAGATGAGCAAAAACGAAACACCTCAGAAAAAATGGAGGGGCACGTGCCCCCCCATTTCAGCCTCGATCCGCCCTTGCTTCACGCATGCGCCGCTCCCACTCGACTGCAGCTCTCTAACCATCATAATGATGCTCTTCATTCGTATAGTACTGCTGCTCTCCAGGTGTACTGCTAGTGTACGTTGCGAGGGGACCCACCTCCCCGCACGCGAACGCCCCTTCACGCATGCGCCGCTTCTGCTCGTCTGCAGCTCTCTAACCGTCCTAATGATGCTCTTCATTCGTATAGTAACCCCTGTGCTGATTTTTGGAAGAGCTCGAAGCGGCTGCTTCTTCTTCCGGGCTGCTTCTCTTGTTTAGGTTGTACAGGTTCGCGGTTCAGTTTTGCGGCGAACTCGTCCATTCGAACATCCTGTCGATTGGAGTATTCTATGAGATTCTTAAATACAGCGGCTTCGTGATCTATGATTTTTTGTGCGCTTGATTCGTTTGTCTGCAATTCTTGTGAAGTTTTTGCTGTCACCGTTAGTTTTGCTGAAACTTGAGCAAGATGGGACGACCAAGCGAAGAGATCGACCAGCGAACTACCTGCGTGGAACACACAGAACACAGACTTCGATGCGCTTGACAGCAGGACTTTCAGGGCTCCAGCTCTTCAGCACTGTGAATTGGCGGATGATGAAGGCGGTAAGCACGTCTAACACCTTCTGTTCACATTGAGCATCTTCATTGCGATCTGAAAGCAGGTCGTGAAAAGGACATGTCGTGCATTTTTAACTGTAACTAAAGTCTGCGAGTCAAATGTCGAGAGATCTTGAAACGGCACACTTGTCATAGATTCGTATCCGCTGAGTACCTTGGCGATCATGTTGTCTTGTCGACTGGTGTTGGAGATGTAATTTAATAGTTTGCTTGTAGTGCTCATATTCCAGGATCCTAGATCCAAAATCCAGCGTACGGTCATTTGTCGCAACCGTTTGCATGTTGTGCCCGCGGCGAAAACTATGCGACGTCAAAGCGGCGTTCACCCCGGACGCTAGCGCTACACGATCAAACACCCGGCTGACATGATCATTGGTGCCGTGTCTATGCGAGGTGCGGAAGCAGAGACACTCAGACCTATAGCTACCTGCGGCGCGTTGAGAAGCTCGACCAGCGGAACATCGAGTAAGAGCATCACTGCCGTGGGCGAGGCTTGCTCCTGGGGATTGCCCACGAACTTTGGTCACGGTGCAGGCTGAACGAGCTGCGCAAGAGAGATCGCCAGTAATGGGCACGTTGCGAAATTAGTATCATGGAAGAGCGACAACTCTTTCTCCTCCGACGGCTTCACACGGACCAAGCGGAGAAAGAATACGTCGCCAGTGTCGATAGACATGTTCCGTTTGTGGATCATCGTTAGATCGGATGCCCGCCCAAATAAAATAGTAGGCGCAATAGAGAGGCATCCTGATAATCGCTAGCAGAAGTTGTGTTAGTGTTCAAGTAGGTAAGCATCCTTTTTAAATCTGACTTCGTGGATGGAGGTGCCTTAGCAACGAAGCCACCGCCATCTCGTTTTAGACAAAGCCATCTAGCGTCTTTCCCATTGTAAGCCGCCTAGACTCCAACAAGGCTAGGTGCTTAGGAAATTGATCAAGAAGGCAAAGTTTGGCCTGCCGGTAGTACTGCATGGCAGTATTTCGTGCAAGTGGCTTACCCTTCTTACCCTTATTGAATGCTAGGTACATCCCAAACTTATCCATCACACACACAAAATCTTTCTCATTTTCATCACTATCTATGCATCTCCTTACATACTCCTCTTCAACTCCTTCACTCTTCAGGAATTTAGCAAACGCAGCGGTGGCAATGGCCTTGGCACGCAGGGTGTTGCCGGGCTGTACCTCGTCTAGGCCTATTTGAAGAGTCCGATAGTGCAAAATATGCAACTGATACGTGAATCACTTATCATTTGTATGAACAGACAAATATTCTTCAGTTTTATCGGACCTGATACGTCCCACCGAGTGGATTAGACGACTTACCTAGCCCTAAGGAGTCTGATTGGATAAAAATAAAGAATTCACTGGTGCACATTTGCTAAACAAAATAGCTCTTTCATCTGATTGGCGCATGAAAGTGTTACAATAATCAAGTGTGGACCGATAATGAACCATATTCTAACATACCATAGCCTAAAACGGCCGACAGCGGCTGACAACCGCCTACAAGACGTGATTGGACAGAAAAACTATTTGGGAACGTTTGATTCGTCAAAGCTTAAAACTTTTTGATTGGCTAATTTGAGGCAAGGATCCGTCACTGTCCTTCATGCGACCTGGTTTGCCTGGTACGTCAATGAACCCCGTTGGTATGCGGGGGCTCCGAAGCAGTAACGATCGAAGGCGAAGCTCCTTGTTGCCTTTATGAAAATATTTCTTCCGGAAGGATTTACGCTCAACCCCACCTCTGCCGACTACCGTGACTGCGTACTTAATCTGGGAAAGCAATCAGTTCAAGCAATCACATACTTCCTGGCGGGCGAGAAAATATCAGCTCGCGTGTATTCAGTGCCGTGTTAAAGCACTTACTAGCGCTTCATAACAAAGGCGAACTTAACGAGATGATACAACGCCAAGAGCGCCTCCTTCAGACAGCTGCTATATATGATCCAGCTCCAGGATACACTCAGCGACGTCTTAGAAATAGCGAGCAAGTAAATCCCTAAAGAGAACAATATACAGGCAGTGGGCAAACATTATTGGTAAGTAAATACTAAAATAAAACAATATATGTACAACGTGCGCTGTTGTTGCGTTGCTCTGAGCGACAACAGAAGATTTTAACTAAACACATATTTGTGTACAACAACGACCAAAGACTTGTCACGCTCACGCGAGGCAAAATCCAGAGCTGTTCCGTGCGAAGTCGCGGCTTTGTATTAGACATGCGGATCAGAATGAACTAAACCGTATAGATTGAAACGTGTCGATAACCCGTACCGTAGTGTCGAGTAACCCTTACACACAGTAGTAAAATGAGAATACCATACCGTAGTGTCGAGTAACCCGTATACACAGTAGTAAAATGTTGGATACCGACGAATGGCTAAACGACGTAGTTATTACATACTACGTTACAGAGCACATTTCATCGTTTGGCCGAATTTACGTTCTCGATGCAAACGTATTTGGAAACATTTTTGCGGCGTTTAAAAATTTAAGCGAATCATTTCCGCGGCTCATCCAGCAGTATGCAGAATTACAGCCACGTTTTCGTACGGAAAGTACGACCAGATTGTTGTGCCTATTTGTATGGGCTCACATTGGACTTTTGCGGTGGTTCAAAACCCAGTCCATAATGCTAGCGATCTTATGCAATGTATGATACACGTAAATTCTCTGGGTATCACTAAGCTTGACGTCGTCAAGAAATTTCTATTTGGGTATTTTGACGAAGAGCTCAAGCTAAAATACCCAAAGAGAAAGGTGGTTGACTTTGGTGTGAGAGGGATTCACACAAGTCCGATGCAGAAGAACGCAGATGATTGTGGTGTCTTCATCATCTATTTTATAAAACATGTGACGAATGCATATATGAGGGGAAATGTCTTTATATTCACAGACATAAAAAAATCTACACCTTATCAAGATCTGATCGATTTAGCCCACAAATGATTAGGAAAGAGGTAAATAAGCTTATAACACAAGGCATAAATGTAGTTTGCATGTAGTTCTGTAGAATAACAATATTGTGTTATAATACATATTATATGTACATCTGTCATTCGGTAGCGACACGAGTGATGACGACGGAACACGCTGCTGATACCGGACAGATTCATTTTTTTGTTTTTTTTGGTACACATCCGGTGTGATCAAAAAGCCAGTGGGCAGATGTTTTCTACGACAACAGGAAGGATAATTTTCAGGAGTGGGAAATGTAGTTTGTCGTGGTGTGGTCCACACCCGCTTCTTGAATTCAATATTTTAAAAATCTGAAACGAGTGGCGACCCCTGTGACGGGGGTGACACGCACCTTAGCTTGAGGAAGCGTTGCTTCTAACCTTGACAGACGCACTGCGTCTCTGTCTGAAGATAGCCGAAGAAAGCCCCTGCTTTCTTATAGTTAATTAGGAAGCCCTCCCAATTAACTTGCTCACTTGTAGGTTAGATTTAAACTGAGTATTATTTAGTTATTATAAAAGTAAAGTACTGTAAAACTGTCTAGATAATGCACTCCTTATAAGCACCAGGTTGTTTATATAATTAGACCGGGTTTCCATCACATTTTATTAAAAAGGACCGTGTTTAGAATCGAAGACGTTCATTGGTCGAATATTGTGCTGGGTTATTTATCTTGCACAGGAAGAGATCCGCACAACATCACCACGCCCACAAGGCGTAGTCCCCCGTCGCTCCGCGGTACTGTGTTAAAGCACAAAGCGACACACCATCTCAGTCATCAA
>JAIKVB010001619.1:974-11783 GCA_024679045.1 Phytophthora brassicae
TCGAGATCCACGCTTCACATCCGCTTTCTGGACGCGGCTGTTCAAGTTGCTCGGCACGCGCCTGATCATGTCGACTGCAACCCATCCAGAGACGGATCGGCAAACGGAGCGCGTGAACCGAGTCCTCGAAGACGTATTGCGTAGCTACGCAACGTCCTTCTCGTCTTGGAGCTCCTTCTTGCCCATGGCCGAGTTCGCGTTGAACAACGCGACTCATTCGTCGACTGGTCTCACGCCTTTCTTCGTGAACAACGCGCGACACCCGCGCGTTCCAGCTCTCCAGGCTGTACGAAGTTCTGACGATTCAGCGGGCTCCACCCTTGGTGGGGGAGGAAAGGCACCGATTTCACAGTCGGTACAGACGTCGAGCAAGACCCCGCCTCACATCCAGAATCGCCTGGATGCTCCTGTTCAAGGTCACGCCCTTCATAGCGTGACATTCGATGATTCCTGCGCGACTGACGCGGCTGAAACCGCCGCGCCCACTCCCAGTATTGCGAACTTCGCCCCGAAGGAAGCCAAAACCCCAATTGCGTCTGCGGCAGTATCCGACTTCCTGCTCCAACGCCAAGCCGTCATGAGATTCGTTCGTGACGCGCTCCAAGCTGCTGTTGACAAACAGAAAGCAAACGCAGATCGACGAGGCCGGAAGAATATGTCTTCCTTCCGGCAAGGCGAGCGAGTTATATTGGCTACTGAGGGCATTACGAACACAGCAATTACGAATTGGGCGCGAACAAACTGGCGCCACGTTTTATTGGGCCATTCAAGATTATTAAAGTTATTGGTGATGCCTACACGCTAGACATTCCTACAACTATGCGTCTGCACCCGACGTTCTACGTCGGGCGCCTAAAGCCGTACGTCCCAGCAACTATTCCTTCGCTTGAGCCCCCGCGTCAGCAGCGGGCGCGTATTCGGAAAGACCCTGTCGACGCCGCTGACGTCGAGTCGGCCCGAGGCCTCGCGCCTCGGGCGAAGGCACAGCCGTCTGAGGCCCTCCACAGACAAGAGTCTCCAAACGACGCAGCCGTTCCATCATTTCACGACGACCAGTCTCCGACTGAGCTGCTGCGGCCTCAGCAGCATAGGCACGCGCGCACGCGGCATCAGCAAGGTTCTGAGCCTCCATCGCGTCGTACTTCGCCACATCCGTCTCATCCCTCAAGAGACGATAATCTGCGATCGACAGACGCTCCGAGCCGCCCGCCTCGGAGTCACGCGAAGCCTCAACGTTCCCAGTACCGCCGGGATGGGCCCCCGCCACTTGTGGATGCGTCGGGGGCATAACGTTGGATCGTGGAGCGCCTGGTTGACCACGATTTGCGCCAGAGTTCCCAAGCGCCGCGTAATGCCACGACGGCCGCCCGTACCCGTTCCCAGTCTCGACGAGCACCCGAGAAGCATTATCGGGTGCGCTGGCTTGGTCATTCCCCGTCCGAGGATACGTGGGAGCCACGTAGCCAGCTTCTGGAAGACGTCCGCGACGTGGTGAACGACTACGAAGCCTCGCTCGCGCAGGTGAGCGCGAGCGATCGCGATGCCAATCACGTTCGCGACTCCGCGAACGTCCCCTCGAGCGACTTATGGTACGATTATGACGCTGGAATCCCCGAGAGCCGCGGCGTCTTCCACCGCGGAGATTCGACACCTCCACTTCACTACGAGCTCGATCCAAGCGCCCAATCCAGCGCCGTATGTCGTCCCCCAGAGGTCATCGACTCAGATGCTCTTCCCACTCCTTGCGCGACGGTCTGGAAGTGTCCAGTCCACACCTTGAGCAACCCTCAACAAGATGTACGTAGCACGGCCTCCAATCTGCCTCGGAAAGCTCATGGATGCGGTTCCGGAGCTCCCCAATAGAGCGTACACTTCGAGTAGCTCCCGATCTTCGAGCCAGGACGTGAAGGACTTGCCTTCACGTCGCGCGGCGTTCCATCGGCGAATAAAGGCACACCACGATCGCTGCAAGGCGTCGTGTGTGTAAGCGTGGCCAGACGTCTTCCCTCTGGTTGCTCGGAAGCGCGCGAAGTATCCCTTCATCACCTCGATGTTTTCCGCCTCGACGGCCCCGTCGAGGCTGTACAGTTCCCATGGCTTCAACTCGCTCTCCATCACGTGGTACCCTGAAGGCAGTAGGCCAGAGTTTCCGGAGTCACTTGTCGCCGACATCGGATATCGCAGAATGAGCACGTGGCGAGTTCGCCACGCGAGAGCGTCGTCACTTACCATCTGCGACAGCACTCAACGGTGGGTGAGTGCAACTTTGAGAAGGGGGTGATGTAACGGGCTGGTTACAGTTACATATCAGTTAAAACTAGAGACACAAAAAGTATACATAGTTAGGTACAAAAGCACACGGCTAGCGTGTGCTTCGCGTAGTCCTGTCATTGGTTGAAATTGGATAGCAGTTTCAGCCAATCAGACGACAGTTTGCATTTGAGTGGTCCCCAAGGCCACTAACATAAATCAGAGTTTAATTTGCTACGAAGTCCCAACTTGACTTAGTCTATCTACGCTTCCTCGCATCTATAGTGTACGCTACATAACGGACACACCTGGCCCGTTATAGACACCATTCGAGGGGTCCGACATGAGGGATGTATCACTGGAAGAAATTGAGCTCCTACCCAGCCAATCGTCGAGCTCGGATTCTAAGAAAATCAATGAAGCGGAAATCAAGTTGAAGACAGCAGAACAAGTGACCAAGCAAATCCACTCGTTGTGGTCGAAGCCTGATTTATCAAGGTTATCAATACGCATACTACAGGGGACCCACATAAAGCACTAACGCTGCAGTGCGTATCGCCGCACCGGCTGTACAGTGTAGTTTTACATGTCGCAGCAGAGTGCGGTGGTTAGCAGGCCCATATATTCGACTGCGTCCCCGATATACATCGGGTGCCAAGTGGAACACCACTAATTTTCGAGGACTGGAAACAGCAAATGCTCCTCGCGACCGACGAAATTTGCACTCTACTTGTGACACTTACTCCAGCGGAGGTGTGGAAAATTAGTCGGGACCAGTTCTACATCGACGACAATGTCGTTGTACAAGGAGCTACCAAAAAGCAGATTTTAGGTCGTCTTTATCGGACCCGGGCGAAGCAATTTGGAAGAGCTGTGTTTGGTCGACTTGAAACAGAGCTCTTGTGCGATGTTAAGAACAGTCCATGTCTCAAGTTTTTCCATTTTCGCTTCACTTACTATGAAGACGACGTCCAGCATTCATCAACTAATGGACCGAATGAAGCAACGGCAGTGCCCCATTTTCATTGATGCAACTTACCGTTGTGTACCAACCCACTTTTACCAGCTAGTGGTCGTGATGATGTACAATCCCATTTCTGAGCTGTATCTTCGAGTTTGGTACGTCCTCACGTTTGGAAAAACAAGTCGGATCTACGAACACTTACTGCACTACATATACATCGCGTCGAAAAAGAAGCTGGAGCCAGCCCATATTCTGTGCGACTTCGAGTTTGCTTTGAATAAGGCAGTTCACAACCAGTTTCCAGAATCTCGTATACTGGGCTGTCTTGTCACTTCAAGCAAACGCTGCGTCGTTAGATGCTAAATTTGAAAATACCTGAAGCTGAAGTATATGTCGCCATGCGCGAGGGATGTATCGACAGACTCACCGTATTTGACGCTGTGACATCGTGTTTCAGGGGATCCCAGCAGTTCGGCGTATGATGAAGCGAGATTGTACTTTACTAGGCATCGCGTACTCTAGGAACAACTGGAAGAAGTTCTGGAAGTATTTCAAGAAAACCTGAATTCAAATTTTTAAACTGGAGTGGTGGAATGACAACGACCTCAGCGAGGACATCATTAACAGGACCAACAACCTCTTCGAGCGGAGCAGGGCCGATAAATGTTCGACTGATCAGCGACATTTCAAACCGCCGCGCAAATGGCTCAGCGCATGCAATATCCATGTGTGCGCCAAATTTCGAGTCTGACCCAGATTTGCAAGTCGATTCGGACTCAGATTTGGACTAGGATGACTCAGATAACGACAACGAGTCTGTGAGGTTGATGGCTCCCGAATACTGAAAAGTATACAACAAGGCTTTGTATTGCATTAATCCATAATATTTGAATACATAAGCAAATTCATATTTGAATTTATCTCTAATTACTGAAATCAACTTCTATTCTAAATGAGAGTCCACGCTTAAAAAATGACTTGATTTCACTAAACTTAATGTTGATACTCGAATAAATATATTTTTGCATTGCTACACGGCCTAACCGGCAACATTATGCTATTGCCTCGCCCCCTAACCACTTTCAGTCCCCCAACATTTGCCGGCTTGCCTGCATGCCCACGTAAACGCGGAGGTACTATCACACTGATGTGCTGTGTGTACTCATATCTATTGGCGCTTTCACTTGGCTCATACTTCGAGAACCACTTCGCCAAAAATTCGGTGGCTAAAAATACCTCAGGAAATGATTTAAGAAATCATCACCAAATATGTCATCTTACAGGTATAACACAATATAAAACATTACTTTTCATGGTCAATTATGTGGTCAATTTGAGTCTAATTTGACCAAACAAGAGTGTTGCGCAAGATTTGACCTGCGCAGCGGTTGACCCAAAAAAAGGTTTTCTGCTCATAAATTTATCGTAATTCGACCACAGATGCTGTCCCACTGGAATTGACTTTCTCCCTATCATTATCAGTCGTAAAGGATATTTGCAGCCGGACAATAAGCTTTCATTCCAATAGACAGCACAGTACGACTTTCAATCGGTCTCAAACTTCTCCTATCCAAGTGCCTAATGTACTATCACGACTTCCGATGGTATTCTGTAGTTCTTGTTCATGTGTATGGGTGTATGGTATATCTTTTTAGTTCGTTAGTGACATATTTTGACCTGGTGTACGAACTTTATATAGAAGATATTTTTGTTTTATCAAAGTGGGTGGTGAAGACCGTCGACCAAGCCGCCAGCGCTTTGGTGCCCGTGCGACGTAGTGGAGCGTGTACGAACGTACGTTGAGGACAACCCCACTTTCAATTAGATGATCAACACGAATAAACGCTCACCGGTTCGAAACGCTACGATCCCCTTTAAAGCTTCGTCATAAGGCAACGTATAATAATCTGGCTGCCCGGGCTACTCCCATTTTTAGCGCGCAGCGCGTGAGTGGTTAACGTAGCTGTAAACAAAGCTAAAGAGCTATTGCTAGCCTCAACAGAGCAGTATTACTGTCGAAGCAGCCGCCGACAAAAAATGCGTTGGTGCTCGCGTACATATTCGGTGGCTGATAGACAGCTACTAAATCGAGCGCAGCGAAAGCCCGATGTGGTGCTCAATTTTATGGCGATTCGCATTTTATGACCACATATTATTTGCTGCTAGATCGATCTAACCGCTAAAACTGATCGGCAAAAATTTGCGAGGTACAATACCTCTTTATTCTTTAAATGATCCGTATGATATGATTGGCAGATAACCTCTTCATATGATAGGTTTTTATTTTCCACATTATATAGTTTTTGTAATGACAACTGCTGACCCTCCTTTAAGGGGTGGTATTGGCGGCTTTTCGTCTGCTGATGCCTAGATGCAATTAAGGGGAACGTCAAGAGGAAGTTGGACATTTTTGAAGCCATCCAGTTTAGTATTAGTAGTTAGGCAGATGCAAGTCCCGACAGTATATGCATTTGTTGGATCAAATCTAGCATCGTTCACGCCAACTTGCTTGGTAGCGATCGCTAGAATTATATGTGCTTTGTGAATGCCTAAGAAAGCGTAGCATATTATCTCGACATTGACGCGGAAGTCGAAGTACACGAGCCGGCAGAATAAGAACAGAGCGATGAAGCATGTATTATGGCGCTCAATTTATTGTATAAAGGAAACGGACATGTAGATGCAAATTGCAGGTACCTCTCTATGATTATGTACCTAACAACCACCGGTGCCATGGTTGCATTTCACCCTCGTCAAGTAGTTTTTCAGCATCACCCGGATGACGTACGGTCAAGCGCGCCACAGTTTGCAGTCTATCACGCTGGAAATGGTGTTGTTTCTGCGCCAAAAAACGTCGTGCACAGACTGGTGATGAGGCTTACCTTAATAATCAGTAAAGTTTTTTTGGCTCTTCCTTATGCTCCTAATCATTTTTGCCTTGTTGAAGATGACATTATGTATCGTTTGACACTAGGTGGCCACACAATTATTTTTAATAAAGTCACAACGCATTTGCAGGGTAACTTAAACATAAAAAACCGTTCCAGTTGATAAATCTCTCTTTTTTTAAACCAGACTGAAAATAGAGAAACACCCCTTCCCCCATCCCGGCCGTTCGTCAGCAGTTCCAAAATCAAATTCATGGCGAGCGTCGCGTCATCGTCGGGATCCGGCACGGAGCCTGAAAAGCAGCGACGAGAGGCATGTGTCGCGTCATTTGTCTCTGACCCGGACGCTAACGAGTAGCCAGGAGTGGAAAGCGACCCCGAGTCTCACGTTCCTACGAAAAGTGGTGCGTGTGCGCCACGTATGGATGAGCGCAAATATTAAAGTTGTGCCGACTTCTTATCTGCCTTGACCGGGTACCAGGAAGCTACATACCAAGTGTTTAGAATGCGAACGTCTTCAAGTTTTGCTACAAGGAATGCTGAGATGCAAAAGTTTTTGCAGTCGGTTGCTGAAATGTATGCTGAGATGCAAAAGTTTTTGCAGTCGGTTGCTGAAATGTAGTACACAAAAAGTATCGCAGATGTTGGGCGCACGCACTACAGAGAGGCCGATGCGCAGTTGGAAAAGCTGGCTAAGTTGTAAGAGAGCGAGCTTCCGTACCACCTGATAGAAAAGCATATCGCGTGGCCAATGACCGGAAGACGCATACAACATTGTCGAGTTGCACGACCATGTTTTCGAACTGACTTCAGCGACGGAACCACAGTGCAAACATCATGTTGACACTAAGGTGCATTGACTTACGAATTAACCCTTGATATTTGGTAATTAACGTATATAACTAACGTTATTCGTAGACCTACCGATGTTCGTGTACTTTTATGAGAACGGAGCTTCTACCATGTCGCCATGTCATCAATTGGCGCCTGCTTTCCAACAAAAGTCACATACCGGTAAAGCATATACACCCGCGTGGGAGTCTTACGTGCCCTCTAAACATACCTATCTGCGAAGACGACTCGGACGAAGCTGAAGCTGCGTGAAGTTCCACTTCCTTTCGTGTTAACGACTCTTCACAAAGGGCATCTCGACACAAGATACTGAATAGAACAAACAAATTTCGAGTATCTCATTTCGTTGCGACCCGTATTGCTGATGTCATGAATCGTAACGGCACGCTGGTTTCACGGACATGCTGACGGCTCTGCACCGATTCAAGAAGATTTTTATTGGCGGCAAGACTCCATTTGTATCGGAACGTACTACATGGTCTGACAAATTTTCTGTGCTGAATCCACTATCGCAAATTTCATATCTGGAGTCGGTAAATAACGTTTTCTTAAGACACGAATATAGTTTTTTTTCTACGAGTGAAGTCAATGGATATGAAGCTGTACCCTCCAGTG
This sequence comes from Phytophthora brassicae, assembly GCA_024679045.1. Lineage (NCBI taxonomy): Eukaryota > Oomycota > Peronosporomycetes > Peronosporales > Peronosporaceae > Phytophthora > Phytophthora brassicae. The sequence goes on from JAIKVB010001619.1 coordinate 8,544, forward strand.
TCGAGGCTAATGATTCAAGCGAAGAGGGTGAAAGACCAACTGCGGTCCTGTAAAGACCATCTCGACGAAGTGTCCTTGTGAGCAAGTCACAATGATGACGTGGCTGCTGCAACAAACCATAATGAAGTATCACTGGAGCCGCATAATACCTCGTAAAATCAATCACTGAAAGGACAAAACAATGGGGACCCAGACGAAGAGATTTAGCTCCAGCGAGAATTCATCTTTCTCTGTTTCAAAGAGTACGAAGAGCAGAGGGCGTCCCAAATCCGGAAATTACAGAAGCAGAGAAGAAAACGACAACGAATGGATGAGTCGCGTAAGGAGGCCCCGAATCTAGTGCAAGGAACTCTAGTTCCAGTGACTCCTCTCTCGAATGATGCTAAAGTGCTGATTCAACGTTCAGTTACGAGTCTGCGCATGTTTTTTTATCTCGTTTCGAAGTGAAGATGATGTCCCCAGAAAACAAGCCAGTACCAGATAATTGCACCCAGGAGTGTGGAAATGATATTTTAAAAAAAAATCACGGTGACTTTTCTAACCGAGTGCTTTCAGCGCTTGAATGATTACGAGAAATCGCTTTCACATCCCCGCCCGATTTTCGGCATCCGTGTACGCAGAATTGGCCTATTCAGCAAAAATCAGCTGAAAATCATGGCGCAATATCACGAAGTAATGGAACTATGGTAGCGGTATCTGATAAAATGGAGTGGATTCAAGCTTCGCCACTAAATCGACTCGCAATATCGATAGGTCTCAATGAGTACTCAGAGCTTGACAAAAGTCAAACCACAGTAGCAATACAGAGATTACTCTAGACTATGACTACTGAATCGCCTTTTGGATGCATTCGTAATGACGCGCTTTCACTTCTCTTTTTTTCGCGAAGAAAAATGGCTTACCGATGACAGCTTAATACAACGCTTCACCAAGACTTCGGTCCGATTGGTATCATTTCTCCAGCAGTCTGCGGTACAGATGACATTGATAGGAAATACAAGATTATCGCAGGAAGCGAATCGTTTCACAGTCGTAATGGATTTGTGTTGCTTATTTTCACCTCAACAAGAATCATTGGTGCAGCGCCGCGTTCAACACCAAAAACACTCACTATATTCTACCCGCAACAAAAGCGAAAACACTGTGCGGAGTGTGAAGAAATTATAGGATACCGCACGCACGATGGTAGCAAAGGAAGATGTAAGTCTGACCCAATCAGATGGTTACAACTACGACCCGCTCGCTTCTTCGGTTTTTCGAGTGTACTGTGCGCGGAATAGCTGTGCCGACTTTCCCGTCAATAGGTATTCTACTCTACATTATAATGTGGTATTTGCTGAAGGCATTGTGGTTCTAGGAAGGATTTAGTTTTAGGATTGAAAGTACATACGATGAACGTTTTTCACACTTAGCATTGCTTCATTCATTCGTACAAATAATACTGACGCGTAGTGATTTGGAGCTTCTTCGACCCGCGTGAAAAAAGGTTGTGTCTAAGAAACGTTAAAAAATTTAATATGTCTTCAGCACATTCATTCAACACAAGTGGTCTCGGTCGACGAATGCGCATACAGATATATGTCTATATTTGATGATATTCTTGAAAGTGAGCTCCGTTAGTACGAAAATTTCGTACTAACGGAGCTCACTTTCAAAACCTCTTTTCGGGTTTATTTATTAAACCCGGGTAATTTACTCTATATGTGCCACAATTGTGCCTTTTGTGACGTTTGTCCAATGATAACGACGAAAATGTGTCAAACAACGTGACTAATATACTATCTTAAGTGCGAAGTCACACGTGGTGTTGTGACTTTAACATCAATCTTATTGTTATGCCCTTGCAAGGCTCCCGATGTATGACAATGACAAAATCGGGAGCACTGCCTCCAGTGTCCGCCCCCACTGCTCTTACCTACTGTATGGTCATATTTTTCTTTCGGTGGGAAGGTGAGACCAAAGATGAGCAACACATGCTGGGATTGTTGACCAGGTTGCAAGGTACATGTAGTATTACTAAAAAACCGTCTGCCGCCTTTGCTTTACTACTGCATAGTATAGTACTACAGTAATATAAAGCGAAGGCGGTAGACAGCTTTATACTGCACAACGAACAGGGTAGCCATTTCTCTAACTGTTCATTTCTTCAAATGAAAAGGAGATTTGATCGCTGTTAATCAGGCACCGCTTATGGAGGTGTGACTGTTCAACGTTCTACGTACTATATGCCTGGCTTATAGCTACAACGTTTAACGTATCGTTTTATAGTTACAAAGTTTCACATACCGTTTTCCCTGGCTTATTGTTGTCACGTTATATAACGACCAGTTAATCATGGCTCGATTTTTACATTTTCGATCTCCTTTGCACGTAACGGTCATGTAAACTATCGGTTTTACTACCAGTTAGGTTCTCCTATGTGACACTGACGTCGTACATATCTCATTGCAAGGCAAAAATCGCCGTTATCAGTGCTGTGAATGGCTACTTGTGCTTAATTTTCTTGCGCGGATTGTCAAATTCTACGCTTTGATCAGTATGACGATGGAGTGAACAAATCTTAGATCAGCTCCTCCAACTGGGCAACCAACCCAGTTGGCTACAACCAAAAGAAAGTATACGCTTTACCGGAGCATAGTGAGACTGCAAGAACAGCAAAGTGAGACATCCCATGTTTTCTGAACGAAGACAATATTGGGTGCAAACTACATCTTTCCATTTTGTTTCCCCTAAGCAAAAGGGGGTAGCTCGGCAGCAAATGATATCCGTGTCACATTGTATCTACCTACGTTTCGTACTGCATGTCCAACATCTTGACTGCGTCAGCCAGGGCGCGCTGGCAATGCAGTCCCAATGCAGCGACGAGGTGGTGGTGTATGCACTGTCATAGCGGATGATTGCGACCTCCAACCGTCTTGGGGAGGCGTCTGCGACCGGCTTCACTCTTGGGGATGTGACAGAATGCAGCGCATTATTTCACATCCCAGCGCGCGAATGCAGCACATTATTTCAAATGATTAGTATCACTTGCCCCGTAGCAAGTCGCACTTGGTTTAGAAGTCCTAAATTAACTCGTCCTATTTTAGCCTTATGTTAGGCACGTCTCACTGTACTGACCTTGTAGTCTCACTATGCTCTGACAAGGTGTACTTAAGTAGTAAAGAAGATCTTGATGTTGAAATCCCTCGAGTCTGACGTCAGGATCCAGAGGGTTACACCGCGCAGCTGTGCACCAAATGA
>JAIKVB010001620.1:0-11779 GCA_024679045.1 Phytophthora brassicae
AGCTTAAGTTGTTCCCATGAGGGGAAAGCTTCGTCCACTGACGCACCGCAGGTCAGTGACCATTCTGGGCTCGGTCTCCGAGCTTGGAGATAGCTAGCGCCACGCGCTGCTGCTCTGTCTTGAGCATGGCTGAGGTCATAACCATTTCAATTTCTCTGATCCAGAGCAGGAGGTTCTCTCCATCCTTTCCTTCGAAGGTTTTAACACTCACCATGAGTGGTTTGGCTCTAGGAGCGTCATTCGACGACTGGCGAGGCGCTGAAGCCGCCGCGACATCAGTCGTCTTCTTCTGAATGTCCAAGTAGAGCATTCTCATAGTTAGAGAACGCCTCTAGACGCGCATTAACAGCGTCAGGGCCTTGCGAAGCACGATGAGAGACCCCTTCGGGTCCGATCAAAGACATAAGCTTGTTAAACCTGTCTTGTTGGCTCGGGGTTAACTGAGCGAAGTGATCCATTATCAGAGAGGAATAGTCTTATGACTCAGGTAGAGGATTGACTACAGGTGCTACCAAGTGCAGCGGGGCTGCCGTAGACTTTAGAGTAGAGGAAGGCTTAGCGACTCTTAAAGTCTTAAGCAGGTTAGCAACCTTAAGTTCTATACGAGAACTTATTGCGAGCGTAAGACAGCAGCTTACAAACTCCAAGAGTAATTAGGAGCTTTAATTAATAAAGCGACTGAACTCTTTAACTCAAAAGACTAAGTTCAGTCGCTTTCTGTATAAAGGTCACTATCTACCATAGTGAAACCTAATCAAATGGATATCGATTGGCTGTGTGAGCCGTATTAACTATCAGATTTCGGAGTATCGACTTAAGGAGGGATGTGATATTAGATTTATCACATTAACCATACCCTTTAGTAACCTAGTTACAATCGAAAGTAACCCCGTTACAAATAATTTCCCGCTCTGCCGCTAAGCTGGGCGCATTGATATGAGACCACCTACCTTGAATAAATTAGCGCGCTATGCAACGCCACTGTCCACTCGCCATCGCCCCATACCAGCTTTCAAAACTGATCGTCGCGCAGTAACCATCCCTTCTGCTGCCTGTTGCGGTACTTCTCTACTATCTAATATCCATTCCTCGTAGGGAGATGCTTCCTACTTAGTTTCACCAGTGTCCGTCCTCCCCGCCTCCTCTGCGGCCGTCGCTGGTGCCTGCTTCTTCTCTTTTCGATTGTTCGTCCACTGCTGCAAATCACCGTTCAAACGCCCTAGCAGCCTTTGTAAAGCGGGAGCCCCTCTTCTTCTTCCGCGAACGCCGTCATAATCGTTGTCTTACTGTCCATGGCCTCATTTGCTAACCAGTCAGCCATCTTGTTGTGTGCGCGGTAGTGGTGGGTCCGTGACCCCACACCTACCTGCTCTGCCAGTCTTCGCGTGTGCCGATACCAACGTTGCAGTTTAGCTGCCTTCGGCGGCTTCCGCTCCCTCATCATTCGTAGTATCAAGGCACTGGCTCCAACTACGTGCAGTCCCACCCACTGTCGTTCTGCCACGTACTGCAGGAGTCTGTGTAGTCCGACTTATTCCGCCACTTCATTCGGTGTTGTTGGCTTCCCCAGTGTCGTCGACACGACCCAGACCAGAGTGCCGGTGTCACGTACCGTGGTACGGCGGTGCCGTGCCAGGTGGAAAGACGGCGAGTACTACAGTACTAATGACTACCAAGCGTGAGGTACCCTTAAGGGTACCACTGTTCGGTGAAGAGATGGACTTCCTGAAAGATGACACGCTCGGAGGCTAAGAGGAAGTGTTGTCCAGAAGGAGAGGCGACGAACGGGACGGAGGACAGGAACGCCGAGTGGAGCTTTCTACAGTCCTAAACGATGGAGTGTCACGGTGGAGGGCGGGCGTCTCGGAGGGTACCAAGTGTGAGTTCAAGAGGTAGTGTCATTCATAGGGTGTATCAGCGTGGAGCCTACCGCCTATACATTTGAAGCTCAGTCGTGGATCTTCCTTGCAGACAACAAGCGGAACTAACAACAAGAGTTAATTAACGTTTACATTCTACTTTACGTTTCCCTGAACAAGTCCCTACTCTTCGCCAACAGCAAGTCGGCTGCCCTACCCTGGGTAGTCAAGGAGGGTGCACGACAGCGGTGCATCAGCACTCGTCCATCTCCACAATAACGCTTCCGATCCCTCCCGGTACAGGGTTACCCCCGGACCCGCCGTCAAAGTAGCCCATTCTGGTAATCTTGTGCTCCATGATGTGTCTTCCCATCCCGGAAGCCGTACTCCATTAATCAGCAGATCCGTTATTTGCATGCCCATTGATGTCTGCTTCGTTAGGGGTATAGTCCGCAATTGTATTTCCTGAATGCTTCTTGAAGTTGGTTGAGTATTTCGACCTGCGCTCCTTCAATCGTTGGCACCCGCCCCTCTGTACGGTGGACCCGGTCTACGTTTCACCTCCAGATGCCTGTGGGAACGACAACACACATGAGCTGCCACAGCTGATTGGCGAATTTGAACAGGTGGTCCCAGTCATCAATATTGTTGCTGTCACCCCACTGCACTAGCCACGCTGGAATCCGCCTAAAGCCAAAGATGGCTTGTACCACCGAGTTGTCGTTCTGTCTGAAGCCGTGAGCCTGCTAATACCCATTGTACCACCACTTTGTACCACAGCTGCTGTGCCTCTCTGCAACCCCATGCAAGATCTACAGTGCCTTGGTCGGCAGTGTTTGTGCACTGTACTTCCTGACACCTGTGCCCCTGCTCGGAGCTGACCCACAGTCGTAGTCGATTCAGCTTCAACTTAACAATGTTCTGTGTTTGATACGCTGTGACCTTTTCTACGCTGTGCCCATCCTTCCATTCCACCGTGGCGAGAGCCTTATCCAGTGCTGCATTGCCCTTCGTCAGCTTTGTATCTATTCGTTTCCTCGCTGCAGCTGCCTCCTCGTCCCTCCGTGAGTTTATGAGTAGCTCGTACCTCTTCCTTGAGCCCACCCCTGCCCACAGTGGCAGCATGCGCGTGAGTTGCGAGTGTGGTGTCACCCTACGGATCCCCGCGGCGCCCGTAGGAAATTTATCACTGCTGAGTCCACAGTCTCATTCTCCGCGTCCCATGTAAAAATAGAAGTCGCTGACGCCCAGGAGTGCACTATGTCTTCGCTTGGCCGTTGCCCGACCTCAAAAACATGATGTTGATCGTCTAGACGGTGATGAACGTGAAGAGCGGCTGGGCGCGGCACTTGAAAAGCCACTTCTGTGAAGTTAGCAATGATGTTGAAGGCCAGCTGTCGGAACCAGTAAGCTGCACCGCTGGACAGCGGTAGGTCTTGGCCTGCCGGCGAGAAAATGGTGACCCCGTCCGCTTTGTTAGTGATTCTCACGACCTCCGATATACGGGTTGCCGTATCTTAGGGGATTACCGTCTTGTAGTCTCTCCACATTTGAGGATTACCTTGCGTGTCACCGATCCAGATCGTCGTGAGTGGCAAGTCCCCCACCACATTCGTTATGCACTGTCCCCATAAACTTCTTTTGTTTTTGCGCCGATCTCTCAGTAATGCAAGAGCAACGCTTGTACACTGAATCTCCAGCCCGTTTCTCATCCATCGTGATTGTATATCTTTGTTAATTCTTAGCACCAGTCTTGTTTCTCGGATCTTGTCCTGCTCTTCCTTCGTCTCATGTGCATTGTCAGCAAAGTGCTTTGCCGACCGCATGGAACCTGTAGCCCAGAGAGTAGTCGCGGGTGCGTATTTCAGTGTCGGGGGTACGGGAACCAGACTGCGCGCGATTCCCATATCCCGCTGAAGTAGAATATCCCCTGCGATGTGGACCTGTCGTCTCTGCGACAAGGCCCATTTCCCGACGACCATGGCATTCATTGCAATGAGCTCCACTCTGAAGAGCGGCGCCCCAAGCCCCCCCTTACGTTTTGGTCTGCTCGGCAATAGTTGTTTTGACCCAGCCTTAACCCCCCCGCTCCGGTACGCTAAAGGTGGACTCCCACACGTAGTTCCTGATAGCCATAGCTGCTTCCTTAAGGATGTCCTCCGTGGTCCAAGCATGCCGGGCCACGAATAGAAGTTTAGGTACGATTAGTGCAGCGGCTATCTCCGCACGCTGTTGAGCTGTATTGGTTTTAGCTTCCGCAAGCGTGAGACGTATCCTGAGTGCTACGAAGGCTCGCTCCCACGCTTCTGCTGTAGTGTCTCCATCTCCGGCAATGTACCCCAGGTATCGCGTACTTAGAACCGTTTTCACCGAGGCGCCCATTCCGTCTTCCCTAGTCATATCCTCTGCTCCATCCCCATTCTCCTTCTTGCCACCTAAATGTATGGCGACTGATTCCTTGACATTCAACTGCAACCCGGATATTGCTGAGAACTCTTTGACTGCTACTATTGCCGCGGGCTGCATGTCACTTTCGGCCATGTAGACCGCCGTGTCGTCGGCGAATCCTGCTATTTGAAGTTCAGTAGTGTCGGATTCACCCGCTAGCGGGATACCGGCCAACTTGGCTTCATTTTCAATTACACCATAGATAAAATCCACGGCGATCATAAAGAGCGGCGCCAGGGGGTACCCCTGTCTTATTCCTCGCGTCATGTTGACTTTGTCCGAGAGTCTACCATTCACCTTGAATTTGAATGTCGTGTTGCAGAGCGTGGCTTCTATGATTTGGCAGAAACGTGGGGGGGAAACCTTTGGCTCTCAGCATCGCGAGTAGGAAAGTACGATCCAGGAAATCGAACGCCTTGCAAAATCTAATAATAGGACCTGTGCTTTGCTGAGTATATCGTTGTTCTTGCTGATGTCTTTTGCCGCCTCAATCAGGTCAATAGCATCATGTATCGGCCGCCCTGGCACAAATCCACACTGAGAGTTGTGCACGAGATGTGTAATGAATTCCCGAACGCGCCATGCCAAGATCCTTGTAAGTAATTTATAGTCAGTGTTCAATAAAGCGATGGGTCTGTAATTCAGGGGGTTGGAAGAATCGTCGCCCTTCGCGATGCTGCAGATATTGGCCTCCAGGAAGCTGGAGGGAGTGATACCATTCTCGAGACACACGTTGCATATCCAGGTGAGGATCGGCACCAATTCCGTCTTGAAGTCTCTATACCAGTCATTGGGAATTTCATCAGGGTCACACGCCTTTCCAGCCGTGTACTTTCCGGTGGCCGCCTCCACTTCACATTCCGCGATTGGTGCATCTAGTTTCGAGAGATCCTATTGTCCCCAGGCTGCACTGTACTTACCTATGAAGTGATCTATCGTTTCTTGGTCCCTCTGTTTTCCCGTAAATACTTCCGTCCAGCTATCTGCCATAATATTCGACTTGTCCTGCGGCTTCCGATTCTTCTCCAGGTGAGTAGGGGTCAGAGTCGGGATGGTGTTGTCACCGTACTTGGTTGAGATTCTTCGATTAAAGGCCTTGGTGGTTCCCGTACCACTTCACGCGTTATTCGAAACGAGGTTTCTACGCCTCAAGGCCTTGGAATCCTGAGTGTTGTGCAGCTCTTCGATAACCCGCCTGCATTCATCCTCGTCCGTCACAACATCTGAGTCCATCTTCCGTAGTTTTTATTTGATTCGTCTAATTCTTTGTCGGTACCGTGGGTCACCCTGAGCCTGATGGTTTTCTTGAGGCTAGCGAGTTTGCCCCTCACCTCCTTCTTGAAGTCATCCCACATGCTAAGTGTCTCCTCTGCTAATGCAGTTGGGAGTTTGGCCACTAAATCCCGCAATTCATGTTGTACGAGTTCTGTTTGTCGCCGCCACCGCATAAGCAGGCGGTGCATAGATCTTCGGAGATTGCTTGACTCGAATTACACAAGTTGGTGCATGCAGCTCAAACAGCACCGCTTTGTGCTCTGTTCTGCAGGGCGGGTCATCGGTCTTCACCCCTCTGACCAAACTTTTCATTCCAATTCCAATATAAAATCTATCCAGGCGAGGTGTACCTATGCGTCCAGCACCACTCGTATGCCGATGGGTGTGGTGCGCTCGTGTATATACGCTTTTCTCCCGGTCTTCCTGGGATGTTATAATAACCGGCATCGTAAAGTCCCCATGAGTCTATTATACACGTTAATACCCGCGCCCCATGACGACACGGATTTTGTGGAGGCAAGCTTTGCAAAAGATAAACGCATGCGTGCTGCGAAAGCTACGACGGCGCTGAAACAAAAACTCAGCGACGTTCAAGGAGTACAGCCGCCATGAGATCCAGTATGTTCGAGATTATTCTGCTCCTGCACGGAGAGAATGAACGGAAGGCTGAGGCCCGTCGCGGAGAGAAAGACCGCCGCCGTTCTGAGGGAAATGTCGCCAAAGAAATCCGCATTGCTGCGGAGAAGGCTGAAGCAGAGTCGCCAAGACAAGTTGGAGATGGATGAGCGCGTCCGTCTCGACAAGGAAGATGCACGAGCTCGTACTCAAGAGCATGTTCTCTATCGGGGATCTATCGAAGTAGGAGTAAAAGAAACGCGCTGTAGAAAGCGGCATGTTCATCCGTTCACGCGGACTATCGACCACCCGAAGACGCGCAGTGCAGAAAAACGCAGAAATCCTTTCACTCGTAGTGTAGCTTGATCAAACCAAATTTGTCCACTTCGAATACAACAGCGATGTACGTGCTTGGGAACGTCTCTATTTTCGTACAGATCAACGTCGTAGGCTACACTTCTCACACTGACATCTCCCCATTTCACCAGTAAACGTAGCACGAATTTGCTAGATCCCAACAGCGCGCCGGCGGTAATTCAATAAGCGGAACATCAATAAGCGGAACATGTCGATCTGAAGGCCTCTGAGTTCAGGGTCGTAGGGGAGAGGAAGTTTTAGTCGGCTGTAGATTTTCTAAATGCTCCCCATTCCCCACCCCGCGGCCTGACGTACCGATGTGATGGCGTTGTGTAGCATCCGAGTTGAGCTCCGCAGTGACGGTAAGATTCTCTCTATGTCATCATTCTTGAGCGGGGTCAGGATACCCCCGGTCAGCTCGGTGAAACACGGAAACGTAGAGTCGGACACCACATTAATCCTGGAGTCTCGGCAATATTTCGAGTCAAGTAGCTTCGTACAAGACGTGTCTGAGTCGTTCCACGAACCCGGACAATTGTGTTTGCTCCAAATTATACAACCATCAGCCGAGAAGCAGATAGTCCCCGTAACAAAGACTCCATGGAGCCATCCGTTGTACATCGCGTACTGTAGGTCAGCACTCGACGGTTGCATGACCTGTACAACATATTCGAGCACAAACCAATCAACAATCAGCAAGGAAAATGAACACAATTAGAACAGAGGTAGAATCCATTACCTACAAATTTGTTCCATCTATGAATCCGAATGTATGCGTCAGCAGAGGTGAGCGCGCCTCGACGCGGCGTGCCAGCTCAATTTGGCGTTCAAGGGGGGGCACGAAATACGTGCTGGTGGGTATCCTTTCAGGGTACGCGACAAAGCTTCTTCTGCTTTACGAAGTGTCCTTAACAGAGTAGTCAGAGGAACGCCGAAGAGCATGCATACAAGTTCTGGCCTCTATTGAACCCAAGTAAAAACACAGTACGAACCCCAGGACCTGGTGATTGTAACGCATCTTGGGCGGGCGATCACCAGCGGCGAACATAGGGAGCATGTTGTAGAAGGGTGAGAATCGATGGAGCAGCTGGTGTAACGAGGCTCTACAACACCGACAAACGATAGAGTCAACAGATAATGTGAGTATTTAAACAGTTTTACGCCACCAAGTCAAGTGTTACCTTGTTAAAGTCGTAGCATTCAGAAAATAATTGTCTATACCGTGCATGTAGAGTGACATCCACGCAGACTCGCTTTGTTTATCCAGGCATACGGCGGTCAGGAATTGGCGACTCCCATGGCGACACACCACGCATCCTCTATCATGGTTGGGTCACAGCTCGCTCCTCACTTAGGCCCTCTTCCACCTGCGAGACGACATGGGTCAAAAAGAATAGCTCGTAGAGATTACCTTCTTCCTCATCCATTCTTACTATTGGTACTCGTGCTGCTGCACGTTCAAGAGTGAAAAATAGAAGGATCTTTCTCTCCGCGCGTACGGAACAAAGTGTCAGTCATCCTTCCGTACGTATGGTGATTTTTAGTAATATACCAAATATTAGGACACAAAGGCCTGGACAAACACTTCGTTGATAAGTGAGTTGTGGCTACGACCAAAGGGGATATGCTCAGCATATAACTTCCCTAATAAAATCGACATATCTGCAGCCATAAGTCGCCTCTTACGATAGTTTTGGGAGGCGTACACTGCCTTAAGCTCGCTACAAGTTCTCATATAGAACCTAAAGGTTGATAACCTGCTTAAGGCTCTAAGTGTCACTAAGCCTTCTTCTACGCTAAATTCTACAGACAACGACATACAAAGCCGGCACAATTGAATATTATCCGCCATAAAACTATCTCGCAGCCAAAACACCAGCAGATTTCTAATTGGACAATATTCTCTTATGTGGTTAAAAAGGGGTAAACATACATGTGTTGTGTAGAAAGGGGGTGTTATTTCCAAATGGAATGTACATTCTTGATTCTTATTCGCTAAAACACATTTTTTTAGTCCTATGCCTTGCCGGGCTTTATTGTCTGCCGGATGTGTATGTCGTTGTCTGTACGGCATCCCCGCTGCGAATGATCCAATCAGAGCGCATCAGTACAAGACAGTAACTATGACGACTTGGTATACAGCGCTTCAGCAACTAGCCCGGTCATTTAAAATGAGCTATGAGAGTGATTCCAACGAGGCTAAAGATTCATTTTAACGATTCCGGCGTGACGATGACATATGGAAAAGCTAGTCAAGCGCTACGCCAACGACACCACATTTTAACGCCCTGTCGACGGTGCCGACCGAGTTGACTTCATGAAAGCGTGGACGGCAGTGGATTATAGCTGTGAATATGGAGAATTTGTTGTCTTTCTCGCAGGCTTGGCGTCTCGAACTCCAGGAACGCACACAGTAGAGAGTGACTTTAGCTTTTTGAAAACAAGTGAAAACGATAAAGCGGGCATCACTAAGCAATTATGCTATGGAGGGTCAGCTCTAGCTCCAAGCCAAGTAGTACTTCAGGTTGATCGTTCTTGCTGAGCAAATAGGATGATAGTGTGAAAAGCTCACTTTCACTTAAAGTTTGTATTGCCTTGCAAACACTATTTGAGTTTTTTTACAGTTCTGGTACATTTCTAATATCAGCACCTACGCCTACGTTCACAAATCTCCTACATAGATAGTAAGTTGGCTAAGTATGTAGAGCGACTATTTAGAAGAGGTTTGCTGATACTGCAAATACACATACACTTATATAGAATTAGCTATTATTGTGTAAACCGGCTGCTTTTCCCATTGAGGGTTCTAAATTAGATTAAGACGCTGATTTAGAAACCACAATGTTTCGTTTATGCTCTATTATTTTCACTCGCTCAATTTTATGCAATGAATAGACTGACCATTTTATAGGAGATGACATAATTAAATGACCGGACGGTGTTCGTCGTGGGCATTAGGCTTGATCATTAATATATGCATAAATCTTTATTTAGTCAGCAGCAGAATCGCCATCTCTTGAGCAGTCGGCGTCGGCGTAAAAATGGGTGAAATTACGAAAGCGAGCAGGACGAGTGTCAGTGTAGCCCTTCGATATTCAAACTCTACGAGGTATTCATACTTTCACGAGTTTACTAAATGAAATAGAGGACGCTGTGTTATTCATTTTGTCGAGTCCAAATATTTATTGTGGAAACCGGGCAGAATAGAATGTACGTTCCTCGACACCCGTAAATAGGCCAGAAAGTGGTTTTAATTTGGACTCGACAAAATTGATAAAACAGCGTCCACTACTTTTCTAGTAAACTCGTAATGCCTTCGCGGAATGGGTACACTGACTCTCGTCCCGTTCATTTTCGTGATTTCATCACTTTTTACGCCAACGCGCACTGGCGTAGGCAAGGGGATTCTGCTGCTGGCCCAATTGATATTTATGCAATGATCAAGCCTAACGCTGCTTTCTTGACCACATGAATAGGACGCGCATTGCTATTGACGTCATAATACTTTTTTCTCTCTTCCTTGTACATCTTCATGTAAACAGCCCCTCACCGGCCTCTATACGCACACGTGGTGATGAAGCCGGTGATAACGCGTGTTCCATTCGACGCAGGAGGCGCGCGCTGGTGGGGGGCGTACTGAGAAATCGCTGTCGGCTTCCAAGATCCGGCCTTATTTTGCAAAAAAAATCTTTTGCGTTTTTCTCGGCACCTCCAAATCAAAGCTCCACCTTCCAAAACCACATTAAAGCATCTTTATGCATGACATTAATTTAAAGTTGATAAAAGCAGTCATTAAAGCATTATAAAACCATCATTAAAATATTTCTTTCGTGAGACGAGAAAAAGGTCTCATCAAAAAAATTATAAAATGGTTTTATCATGTTTATCGTATCATTCACTTACAATTGAGTTAAATTAACTACTTGTATTGGTTATGACACGAGTTTGCACCCCAAAGAAGCAGAGGTACCGACTTCCTCCGCTTATAGTCTACAACGGCATATAAGTTCTACCAATCACATCACTGTATTTAATTGCGTGTAGGAGTTCCACTTATAAGTTCCGCTACAATCTTTTAAGGACAAAAATACCTGTACGTCTGGCCGGTACGTCTAACAGGTAGGGCACCAGTCATTTTCGATGGCCTTCGTCATCCGCCCGAAGCGACGAGCATATTTTACAGCTCGCGAGAAGCTTGCGCATGTGCGCAGCCTAGAGCAAATCGAGGACATCCGAAAGGTGATCAACGACGCCTTTCCAAACCTTAGCTCCGAAGCCTACGAATCACGGAGGACCCTCCTCCTAAGGTGGGCGCACAACAAGGAAACCCTGGAAAAGCAATGCGCAGTCAAGAAAGGTAAAGACAAGAAAAAGGCACGCCCGCTTGGAGTAGGTACGAGTCTACCTGTCGAAGCTGAAGTCGATTTAGTCAATTGGGTAAATGATCTTCGTAAAGAAGGTGTACCCATTTCGTCTAAAATGCTAGAAGTAGAGGCCAAGGATGTTGCACACGTATACCGTGTTCACGGTTTCAAAGCGTCTTGGCAGTGGAGGCGTGCGTTTAAGGTGCGCCATCAGCTTTCCATGAGGGCAAGAACACGTGCTGGCCAGACTACACCTACCGACTTGGCTGAAATCGCTTTAAAATTTGCTGCGGAGGTTAAGGCGACAATGCTTAATCTAGGTGTTAAAAAATTTATAACGCGGATCAAACAGGTGCTCTATTATTCTATTTGGACAGTTATCTGCAAAATGAACTAATTAATTCTAACATATCTTGGTGTTTTAGCCGTCTTTTTTTAATTTCTTCCTACCATGACTATCAATAGTAAGGGTGCCAAAACCGTTTGGGTGCGATGTGCCGGAAAAACAAAAGAAAGAGCCACGGTGATGCTTCTCGGTGACTCGGACGGCAATAAGAGCCGTCCATTCGTCGTTTTCAAGGCAAAACCCTCGAAAATTCCGGAGAGAGAGGAGGAGAACAGGCGTTTGAGATATGGGTTTGGCAAGACAATTTGGCGAGACGTAAGTAAAGCTCACCAAGACCAGCATCTCGAGATTTACGGTAATGAGAAAGGTGCGACTATTTTTTTATTGCAAGTGCCAGTGCATCTTTGCTAATTTTGGTTCCTCTAGGTTGGTGGAATAGTAAACTTTCGATGCAGTTTCTAAAGTATCACTTTAGCGTGCGAAACGAAATGAATGTGCCGATTTTGTTGCTGTGG
>JAIKVB010001621.1:0-11764 GCA_024679045.1 Phytophthora brassicae
CAGAGTAGCCCAATGGGCATCGGAGAGGTGAGGGTGGTCTTGCCTGTTAGGCATACGACTCGGTCCTCCTTCCATGCTGAGGGGGAACTTAATTGTATCAATACGCGACGGTCGCGGGATTGACGCCAAGTGCTACCAGGTGTGACGGGGGTCACACGCACCTTTGCTTGGAGGAAGCGTAGCTTTAAACCTTGACAGACGCCCTGCGTCTCTGTCCGAAGATAGCCGAAGAAAGCCCTGCTTTCTTATAGTCAATTAAGAAGCCCTCCCAATTGACTTGCACACTTGTAGGTTAGATTTAAACTGAGTATATTATTTCAGATGTTATAAAAGAAGTACTGTAAAACTGTCTAGATAGTGCACTCTTTATAAGCACCAATCACAATGAGTGGAGGAGAAGACTTGTGACTATCATAAGTACGAACCGTACTTAGGGAGATGGAGAGGTATCCCATAATTACTGAATAGCCCCAACTTGAGGTTTTAACCCATCAGGTGAAACACCTCAATGTGTAAACACACATCAACTTTGGTCTCAATCCAACAGTTGGAATTGAACCCCGTTACAGCGCAGGATCAGTAGCGTTATTCGGAACGCTCACGCTGTAACTTGCCAGGACCCTCTTCCGCGAACTCATCTTTTCCTCCGTTGGCGCAGGAACAGTAGCATTCACTGGAACGCTCACGCTGTACCGTGCCGAATACTCTAGCGTGAACTCACCCTTTTTCTCTGTTGGCGCAGGAACAGTAGCGTTATTCTGAACGCCCACGCTGTAACTTGCCAGGATCCCATCCGCGAGACCCTTCTCCTCGTCTAGCTCAGAGGGAGTAGCTTCCTCAGTGCCTCGCACTATGCTATTCCCCCTGGTACCCCTCACCTCTTCCTCTAGGGTGTATTTTACTCTTCTTGTTCAGTCTTGACTTCCAGCCTCGGACTGCGAGCTTTCCCCTTCTTTTTCTCCATATCCACCTTGATCATCACACTCATCGAAGTCTTCATCATTTGGTTTTCGTTCCTCTCTCCTTCCGACATCTTCTTCTTACACACTCATCGAAGTCTTCATCATTTGGTTTTCGTTCCTCTCTCCTTCCGACATCTTCTTCTTCCGATCGTCTACGATCATACACATATACACGCCGAGTACCCTTCTCAGTACTCTCCACCCCTTCAGACTCACCTACCGTGCCGCTCGGCACGGAGTCCGAAGTACCCTCACTCGTGTCGTCCACTTGATAAGAGGAAGGAGCGACACCACTCCCTCCTCCTTCCTCCTGTCCCCATTATAGGGAATACTCCAGACTCAGTGATACACTCTGCACAGCATCACCAGATCCAGATCCCGTAAGGTTTTCACCAGGAGCAGGCGTACCGGATACTGGCTCACCTCTTCCCATATTCTATTCGATCGCCACCACCCCACCACAAGACTCAACTGAGCTGCTACCACGATAATCACGACAATAGTGACGAAAAGCCCCCAAAAAATCAAGTTGAGCTCCTGCCACTGCGCCAATATGCACGTTCTGTTCGCCATGGAATCTGCAGCATCGTGAGGTAATAAAGGCCTCTTCCACGGAACCCTTGTTTCCCAGTTTATACGGCAGACGGTCTTCCGGACCGTTCTCTTCTTCTCTTATTCCGCTGACTTCACTCGGTCCTAGGGTTCCAAACGAAAGTGCAACTCTGTTTTCCAGTAGCTGTTCCGTCGACGCTCTCTGAAGCTGACTGTCCAAGCTTCGCACGCTTGAGTCAAACCGTTTGCGACACGGGCCTAACCTGTCCTTCTCACAGCTGTCCCACACAAGCGTTCTTCTACCACGAACCCCAAGTCTTCACGGCTCATACCAAACAAGTCCTTTTCCAGTAAGCAGCTACCCTGCTTCTCCACCAAATGTCGTGCACCCTCCGACTATCCAGGGTAGGGCAGCCGACTTGCTGTTGGCGAAGAGTAGGGACTTGATCAGGGACGCGTAAAGTAGAAAGTAAACATTGATTAAGTCTTGTTGTTAGTTCCGCTTGTTGTCTGCAAGGAAGATCCACGACTGAGCTTCAAATGTAGAGGCGTAGGCTCCAAACTGGTACGCCTTTATGAATGACACTACGTCTCGAGCCCTCACATAGCACCCTCTAGGTCTTCCATCCTACACCGTGACACTCTGTCGGTGAGACCTTATAAAGCCCCACTCTTCGGTCATGCCATCCGTCCCGTTCGTCGCCTCTCCTTCATGTCGGCACTCTCTCCTAACGTCCATACGCGTCTTCTTCCCTCGCGTGCTCAGGTTCCACCTAGCGTCATCTGTCAGGAAGTCCAACTCTTCAGCCATGGTGGTACACTGAAAAGTACCCTTGGGTTGGTACCTTTTATGAACCGAGGGCTTCGCCGTCTTGCCTCCTGGCACTGCCAGGAGGCAAGACGTGCTAGTGGCACGGCACCCAGTAGCAGTTAACCGATAAATTCTGGCTAACGTGCTTCCATTTTTGTTTAGCTGGTTAACGTTTTACCGAACTCAAGTTTAAGCTGCACCATGCTTGTCGGGTCAGCATCCCTGGTTGTGACGTAATATTTGAAGACGTACCATCGCCTACCGCAAACGAATAGCAGTTCTGGTTGAAGTTTCATGTTGAAGTGGTCATTTTGAAAATATACAATTTTGACCAATCACGTAATTGGTTATTATTACAGATTTTGGGCCAATC
Organism: Phytophthora brassicae; assembly: GCA_024679045.1. NCBI lineage: Eukaryota > Oomycota > Peronosporomycetes > Peronosporales > Peronosporaceae > Phytophthora > Phytophthora brassicae. Next base: position 2,699 of record JAIKVB010001621.1, read on the forward strand.
GAAAGTAGGCACGGTATCGTAACTGATCAAATCAAGCGAACACTAAAAATACCGGTATGATTGTACAAGATGTTGGGGGTTTGTGTGGTCTACACCATTTCCGAGCTCCGGCTAATTAGCAGTTAACTGATATTTTTTCGGCTACCCGGCTACCAACTTTTAGAGCCGAATCCGTACTACTGTATAACCGCCGGGGTTTTTTAACCGGTATACATGTACAGATCATCCTGTCCTAAATGATCCCTCCCTTACATGATAGCCTGCTATATATATATATGATCGATGTTCGAGGCACCGAGTAGCTCGTACTTAAGCGCGAGTTAAAGTTACATTGCGGATATATCGATACGGTGTCCACCGACTCGGTTCCCAGTCAAATGTATACAATACCGTGATATCCCTGTCTGCTGCTATATTTGATACCGAAATGGGCTAAACGTATTTAAAATGGTGTAAAATATAGTGTAAGAGCCACAAAACGGTTATCAAGACGTGTTGTGCATAAATAATCTAAGATTGGCGCGTCTTGGCAACGATTCCTTCTGTCTTAGTCTCATTTGGCCGACCCGAGTGCGAAGATTTATCATGGGTCCAAGCAGCATTTTTATTGTGGTCGAAGACCACCTAATATAATATGCTTAATCGAGGTTTCATCACTCACTAATTGATAATCCTGCTATATTTAATATCTACTGAAGCAACGGCAACTATTAGTTAGGACAGGATAATCTGTAATATAGTGCAGAGAATTGTGCACACAGCTCTCAAATTCACTCCGCGTCGCTGGGAAAGAGGGACAGCACTTCGCACTAAACTAAGCTCGAGATTATCGACTTAATCCGATGCTCGGATGCATTTACCGGTACAGCGGAAACATGCATCACCATATTCACCCTTTTCGTAGCTGCCTCAATAATTGAACAAAAAACGCCAATCGCGTGTACTTACCATATACCGCCGAGCTGCTCCGAGCCGTGTTCACCCCCGAGCAGTGCTCGGGGGTGAACACGATGCCAGCTGTGCTGGGCGTGTTTGAACTCGGCGTTGAGCTTCGTCTGGTTTCTTGCTGCTGCAACTTGAACAATCGGAACGTTCGCTGGTCGTGGTCAATCCCGTCGATCGGCAAAAGATAGACGGGTCTCTGCAAGTTGCAGTACAACGAGACCACGTTCAAGTTGGTAAAACCGTAGACAAGGCGAACCGAGAGCTTCGACTGTCGCAGGCATCGAATCTTGTCCTTTACTCGTACTGTACAGCTTAAGCTGCAGCCTCACAGCGTAAAATAAGATACAGGACGCTGTAGTTGACACATACGTGCTGAGTGCCGACACAGACGCACAGAACGTGAGACCAGCAGACACTTCCAGGTTGAGTCACCGCAAAGTAACTCAGCTGGACGGTCGATGCAAATCTCCATCGCCCGTCGCATGTGGATCCTCGTGCTTGAAGCTCAAGCGCACCGGAACTGGTTGTCAAAAGGCCTCTACACCGTCTACATGAATGGTACGGCTGTTACTGTACTGCAACGCTTGTCCGCTTGAACTTCTGCGCACCAGTCAAGTTCGAGCATTCCCGTCCTGCAAATTACGCGGCCCTCATCCTGACGCATGCTGCTCGCTCGCAATCAACTGTCCTTGGTACAGTGCGCACTGGAATCGCCCAGCTCGAAAAAAATCTGTGAGATGGCTACATGTACTTCAGTGTGTGAAAAACACTGGTTTCAGAAGACTAAATTCTCTTGTAATATCAGAACCAATCAGTATCAGTACAGCCCTTTTTGATGCAGGTTTCAATCACGAAAGCTGCGCTTGCTGGCTGTCCTGGGGGCTTTTAACATCCGCATACTGAGGACAAGTTGCGCTGACCATCTGGTCCCATTTTGCGCAAGCACGAGGATGGGCACTATTAGTGAGGAATCAACCAACATGCAACACTAATATGGGCATTAATAGCGCCCATATAAAATTATTATTCACTGTTCATGTCAATACATGTAGTCCTCTTCCTAAACACTACCAAAAGTTAAATAATTTGCTAGAGTTTATGACAGAGGACATGTATGACCCAATTAAGCAACCGAAACGGATGGCTCAACGTGTAAATCGGACCTAAGCTGCGCAAGATCGTCACGCATTTCATTGGTAGAAATAGCATTCCCGCCCTGTTTCTGTAACTTCACTAAAACTTCTGGTGGTCTCACGCGCCCCGCACTGCCAGCGTCACTTCCCAATTTGGCATGTTCCGCATCCATCGCCGCGCCGCCGCCTCACTCTCGTCGTCTTCCGGTCTTCCGCGCCTGTCGGCGCTTGCCCCTCGTCGTCCCCATGCGCGCGCCTTCCGCTCTTTTCCCGGTGACAAGCGTGCACTCTTCGAGCAGAAGGGTCTCTACCGTCAGCTTGAGGAGAAGGACAGCTGCGGCGTCGGTATGATCGCCAGCCTCAAGAAACAGCCGTCCCGCGCCACCGTCGTACAGGCCAACGAGATGCTCGTGCGCATGTCCCACCGCGGCGGTTGCGGCTGCGATCCTGCGTCCGGAGACGGGGCCGGCATGCTCGTAGCGCTCCCACACGAGTTCCTTGCGCGTGTGACCGCGGACGGCGAGTTTGGCGCTGCCGCGAAGCAGCTGAAGCTCGAGAAGGAGAAGTATGCTGTGGGTAACGTCTTCTTCAACAAGAACTCACCGGGCGACATCCCGCGCGCTAAGAAGACGTTCGACGATATGGCCGAGTCCATGGGGATTAAAGTCGTGGGATGGAGATCTATGCCCACGACGTCCAACACACTTGGCGCCACGTCTCTAGCGTCCGAGCCCCATGTTGAGCAAGTCATGGTGCTTAACGAGAACCCCAAACTGTCCGGTGACGACTTCGAAAAGGAGCTCCTACGACTACGCACCGTCGTGACTTCAGTAAACGAGAAGAAGTTCTCGGACTTCTACGTTAATTCGCTGAGTAACCGCACTATTACGTACAAAGGTCAACTCACGCCTGACCAACTCTTTGAGTACTACGACGACCTGTCCGCTAAGGACTTTACGTCCTACGTGGCTCTTGTACACTCACGCTTCTCCACCAACACATTCCCGTCATGGGACCGCGCGCAACCCAACCGCATTATGTGCCACAATGGCGAGATCAACACTCTGCGTGGTAACAAGAACTGGATGAACGCTCGCGGAGGAACTTTGCACAGCTCGTACTTCGGTAACCGCACGTCAGATTTATTGCCAGTGTGTTCAGACTCCATGTCGGACTCTGGAAACTTCGATTCAGTGTTGGAGATCCTTACCAAGGCCAGCTCCTGCAACCGTTCACTGCCAGAAGGAATGATGATGATGATCCCTGAAGCCTGGCAGAACGACCCGCTTATTGACGCGCACAAGAAGGATATGTACAAGTACCAGTCGTTGCTGATGGAGCCTTGGGACGGACCGGCTATGATGGCATTTACGGACGGCAAGTACATTGGTGCCACGCTCGACCGCAACGGTCTTCGTCCCAGTCGCTACTACGTCACTAAGGACGACCACGTCCTCCTTTCAAGTGAAATTGGTGTATTGGAGCACCTGCCAGAAAAGGACATCAAGTACAAGCGTCGTCTGGAGCCCGGTAAGATGTTCTTAGTGGACTTTGAGCGCGGTATGATCGTGTCTGATGACGAAGTGAAGAAATCCGTGAGTGAGAGCCGTCCGTTCAAGAAATGGCTAGACGAGAACCTCGTATCGCTATCGGAACTGACTGCGACCAAGAAGGAGGTTGCTCAGCTTAAACGCCGCCCGAACTACGCGGAGCTCAACCGTCGTCTTAACATGTTTGGTTTCACGACCGAGACGATGGATCTGCTTATGATGCCCATGGGTATTCACGGTAAGGAACCTCTTGGTAGTATGGGGAACGACGCGCCGCTTGCCGTGCTGTCGGAGCAGCCCAAACTGCCTTTCGAGTACTTCAAGCAACTTTTCGCTCAAGTGACCAACCCGCCGATTGATCCTATTCGTGAAGAGCTGGTGATGAGCTTGATGTGTCCTGTTGGTCCCGCGGCCAACGTTCTCGATGCCTCAGCTGAACATGCCAAGCGTCTGATGGTGGAACACCCAGTCATGTCAAGCTCCGAGATGGAGGCTCTTAAGAGCACCACTAACCCAGACTGGACGCCGAAGGTTCTGGATGCTACGTTTGCTGCCGGAAGCGGTGGTCGTGGTCTGGTAGAAGCGCTTTACCGTCTTTGCGAACAAGCTACGGACGCACTTGTGAACGAGAAAGCTCCTGTCATTGTGCTGTCTGATAAGCTTGCTGGAGTGAACCGGTACCCGGTGCCGTCGTTGCTTGCTGTTGGTGCTGTCCACCAGCACCTTCTCCGAACGCAACAGCGTACGAGTGTGGCTTTGTTCACGGAGTGTGGTGACGCTAAGGAGGTGCATGACTTCTGCACGCTGTTGGGCTTCGGAGCAGACGCTATTAACCCTCATATGGCTGAAATGGCGCTTAACAAGATGAATGACGAAGGTCTGCTGTACGCTCACTCGAGGAAGGAGATGGTGAACTCGGAAGTCTTTGACAAGTACCGAGCTGCTGTGGGCAAGGGTATTCTTAAAGTTATGTCGAAGATGGGTATCTCGACGCTGCAGTCGTACAAGGGAGCTCAAGTGTTCGAAGCTGTGGGTCTGGGTGACGACATCATTAGCATGTGCTTTGAAGGCACGAACTCGCGTATTCAGGGCACGGACTTTGAGGCGCTGTACACGGATATCTCTCGCTTCCACGAAGCTGGCTACCCGCTGCACTCAGACATGCTGCCTCTGATCCGTAACCCTGGTAGCTACCACTTCCGTGACGACTCGGAGGTGCACTACAACTCGCCCAAGAACATTGTGGCTCTGCAGCGTGCTGCTCGTGAGAACTCCCGTGAAGCTTATGCGCAGTATGTGGAAGAGACTAACGAGCTGTGCAAGCGCGTGAACCTCCGTGGACTTTTGGAGTTCAAGTTTGTTGACGAAGACAAGATGCCGAAGATTGAGGAGGTGGAAAGCGTCGCTGAGATCGTGAAGCGCTTTAACACTGGTGCTATGAGTCTCGGCAGTATTTCACAAGAGACTCATGAAGCTTTAGCCATTGCTATGAACACTATCGGTGGACGAAGCAACACTGGCGAAGGTGGTGAAGACGTTAAGCGTTTCACGAAGCCTGGCGAGCCTGCCAACATGCGTCGTTCGGCTATCAAACAAGTGGCTTCTGGTCGTTTTGGTGTGACGATGAACTACCTCACAAACGCTGATCAGCTTCAGATCAAGATGGCTCAGGGAGCGAAGCCGGGTGAGGGTGGTGAACTACCTGGTCACAAGGTTAGCGACTACATTGGCTCGATGCGCCACACAACTCCTGGCGTGGGTCTCATTTCCCCGCCGCCGCACCACGACATTTACTCCATTGAGGATCTGGCTCAGTTGATCCACGATCTCAAGTACTCGAACCCGTCGGCTGAAGTTTCAGTGAAGTTGGTGTCGGAGGTTGGTGTCGGTGTTGTTGCTGCCGGTGTTGCCAAGGCCAAATCCGACCACATTACCGTCTCAGGTCATGATGGTGGCACTGGTGCGTCGTCGTGGACGGGTGTAAAGAACGGTGGTCTTCCGTGGGAATTGGGTCTTGCTGAGACTCAGCAGACGCTGGTGTTGAACGACCTGCGTTCTCGTGTGAAGTTACAGACTGATGGTCAGTTAAAAACGGGTCGCGATGTGATGGTTGCTGCTCTGCTGGGTGCTGAAGAGTATGGCTTTGCGACGGGACCGCTTATTGCTCTTGGGTGTATTATGATGCGCAAGTGTCACCTCAACACGTGCCCTGTTGGTGTTGCGACGCAGGACCCGGAACTGCGTAAGAAATTCCAGGGACAGCCTGAACACGTCGTGAACTTCATGTTTATGCTCGCTGAGGAGGTGCAAGACTACATGCGTCGTCTGGGTTTCCGTAAACTGGACGACCTCATTGGTCGCGCGGACCTGCTGAAGGTCAACCAGGATGCACTGCACTACAAGAGCCGCAAGCTGGACCTGTCTCCGCTACTCATTAATGCTAGTACTTTGAACGAGGGAGCTGGTGTGAAGAAGGAGATTGAGCAAGACCATGAAGTGGAGAAGTGCATTGACATGAGCTTCATTAAGCAGGCGAAGGAGGCACTGACGAACAAGACTCCAGTTGTGATCGAAGGTATCGCCACGAACTTGAACCGTACGCTCGGCGCTACGCTCTCGCACGAGGTCTGTAAACGTTACGGCGAGCACGGTCTCCCAGACGGAACGATCCATCTGAAACTTAAGGGCCACGGTGGACAGAGTCTCGCCTTCGGTCTGGCTAAGGGTATACGTCTGGATCTGGAGGGTGACTCGAATGACTACGTTGCAAAGGCACTGTCTGGTGGTGAAGTGTCCGTATACCCAAGCCCGGATTTCTCAGAGAGAGCTAACCCTGATAACGTCATTGTCGGTAACGCTGTACTGTACGGGGGTACCAGTGGCGAGGCGTTCTTCTGTGGTAAAGCTGGTGAACGTTTCTGTGTGCGTAACTCTGGTGTCAAGACTGTTGTTGAGGGTGTGGGTGATCACGGCTGCGAGTACATGACGGGTGGTCGTGTGGTGGTTCTTGGTCCTACTGGACGCAACTTTGCTGCTGGTATGTCTGGTGGAATTGCGTACATCTTTGATGAGGACGAAAGTTTTGAGAAGAAATGCAACATGGGAATGGTGGGCGTGGCCCCATTGACTGTCTCTGCGTCACAGGCGGAGATTCAGGAAGTGAAGGCTCTGATCATTAAGCATGTGGAGCGTACGCAATCGCCCAAGGCCCAGAAGTTGCTGGACAATTGGGATGTTTCTCTCTCCAAGTTTATGCGTGTGATGCCATCCGACTACGAGCGAGTTTTGCTTCAGCAAACGGCGGTAGTGGAGGAAAGCAAGAAATCGGCTTCCGTTTCTGCTTAGAACTTGTTTCTTACGCAAACAAAAAGATGAAGATACTAAAGTATGGTTAACGTTAGCATGATAGCAGCAGAGGATGATATGAGTAAGGAAATTTAAACATTAAAATGTTCCGAAACACTTTTGCATGCTTGCGGCATACGGTAGTACCGGTACCGGTAACGTTAGTGTGAATTCTGGCTACCGGTAGTATCAATAGTGCTACTACTACTACTACCCGGACTACTATTGGAAGCACTCTCAGAAAATACTGCTTCAATTACTACTACGGTAGTAGTGAAGGAAAAGAGATAGTACTGTATATACTACATAGTAATACTACTACAGTAGTAGTAGTAGATACCGGTACCGTAGTTGCTCAATAGCGAAGATGACTTTGCTAAAACTGAGTACAGTTAAAGCGCACTACTACCGGTAATGGGAAAACTTGGCAGTTCTAAAATTTAGAACTCTAAATACTACCGTATCGTAGTACTCGATATATTATGATAATATTATCTTGACTACTACCAATCCCTGCTTCCAAGATTTATGTCGAAGTTGCACTTACGAAGCGCTACTGGCTACAATGCTGATGTATGTATGATTCGAGCTTTTCGCCTGACAAAAAAAGCGAATACCACTACAGATACGGTGCCGTTTTCCTTCCTTAGATTAAAATATAATACTATCGAATTCATGCGGCCAACTTCCATCCAACCCCGTGATCGCTCTCTCTTAACCCGACATCCGTGAATCACAACCAAATTTACAGCGCCTCAAATATCGGTTTGCATCAAGTGCAATGAAGCCTCAGCAGCAATATCCACCCACTTCGTTCGTCTATCCGAACAAGCTCGAGCTTGGCGAAGGTGTCGATCACAACGGCATCACCGTCGGCGAGTGGAGCAATGAATTCTTCAACTGCTGCAACGACTTCAACCCCAATGGTATCACCCATCCTTCTACTCACTCAATACTACTACATGGCCAGTCTTCTAACCTTGATCCTTGTTTCCTTTTCCAGGCTTGATGGCGTTCTGTTGTCCCGTCATTTCCATTGCTCAGATCACTGTTCGTATTGGACACGCACGTTACACAATCATCCTTGGTCTGTACGTGACACTCTATCTCATCGGACTAATTGCTGCTGTAGCCGACTACCCAATTCTCCTGTTACTGTGCGTATTGGCTGAAGTCATCGCGACTGCCAACGTCGCATGTCTTCGAGTCCAAATGCGCGATCTCTTCTCCATCCAAGGAAATGTCCTCCAAGACACAGCAATTGTGGTGCTCTGTCGACCTTGTGCAATCGCTCAGATGGCTACACATGTTGAAGCGTATTATCCCGGTAGGTGCATGTTTCGAGCTCGAGCAACTCTACCCGGATATGTCCACGAATAAGTATAATATTTTTTACTTTTATATAAATGTAGCCACTTTGACCCTAAGTACGAAATACACAAAACTGAAATCGGTTGGTCGGCACTTTGACTTAATTCCATCATTGTATCATCTAGCGAGTATGAATGGCTACGCTGTCGACGTCCAATCCGGAGGCTTCCGCTGTCGATCCGAAGCAGCCTGAGATTGCATCGTCCGAGGCACAACCAGGTAGTGACAACGAGTCACAGAGTGATGACGAAGTCGACGTGGAGCCCCAAAGTAGCGCAGATGAAGAGGAGCAGGAAGAAGGACACGACGCCGTGGGGTTTGGAGATGCCATGAGCAAAATCCTTGGCCAGAACGTGGCAGCAGATGCGCAACCCATTTTGGCAAAGCGTACGACCGCTCGTATGCGAGAGATTCAGAGCGACAAGAAAGAGACCAAGACTGCACGACTCAGCGCCGCCGAGAAGCGCGAACGAGAACAGAAAGACATGGCGGTGCCTGACCACTCGACGGCCACGCAAGACCGCAAGCTACGGATGGTAGCAACGAAAGGAGGTGCGTGAATCTTGTTTGTGCTTTTGGTGAAGGAATTTTGTATATTTATTTGTTTTTAATTGTTTTTTATGATTATTTTTAGTTGTGGCTTTATTCAATGCAATTGAAAAGCACCAACATCAACATGGCAAAAAGGACGATAAGGACGATAAGAAGGTTAAGGAGATGTC
>JAIKVB010001622.1:0-11755 GCA_024679045.1 Phytophthora brassicae
TAGTTTAAATCTAACCTACAAGTGAGCAAGTTAATTAGGAGGGCTTCCTAATTAATTATAAGATGGCAAGGCTTTCTTCGGCTATCTTCGGACAGAGACGAAGGGCGTCTGTCAAGGTTTAAAGCTACGCTTCCTATAAGCTAACGTGCGTGTGACCCCGTCACAGCCATTGCGATGGCCGAAGAGCTGGAAGCTCTGGAAAGAAATGGAGTTTGGGAGGTTGTGGTGCCTCCGTGTGGCAGTCACGTGCTGCACACCAAATGGGTGTTAAAAAAAAAGACGGACGCGGACGGCGCCATCGTGCATTTTAAAGCGCGCTCGTAGCATGCGGAAACGAGCAGCTACTGGGAATCGACTAAAGCTTGAAGTTCGCTGCGGTAATGGAGTTGAGTACCGTAAAGGTAATCCTTGTATTCGCGCAGATGGAGAGTGCCGGCCGGGCATGGCGACATCCCAAGCGCTTACGTCAAGGCTGATAAAGAGCACAATTTGGAATTTTCTTGTGTATCCCACAGGGGATTGAGATTCTGGAGTCGGTACTGCGCCATTTCGGCTTCAGTAGGAAAAGGAAGTTAGCGTTGCGTCTAAAGAAGTCCCTGTACGGCCTGAAACAGGCGGGTAGACTCTGGAGCAAGCTGCTTCACGCGAAATTGGAGGAAGCTGGGTTCACGCGATGCGTGACGGACCGGTGTATGTACTACAAGCGTCAAGGGGCGAATATGAATATTGTCGGTGTTTACGTCGACGATCTTTTGGTCACTGCGACTGTTCACACTCTTGTGGAAAAGTTTTTTTTAAGTGATGAGCTCACTATTGATAAAAGACTTAGGAAAAGTGCGAAAGTTTCTCGGTATGCGTGTCGAGCACAAGTGATGAGTTCACTATCGATAAAAGACTTAGGAAAAGTGCGAAAGTTTCTCGGCATGCGTGTCGAGCACAGTGATGAAGATGGCTACACTTTGGACCAACATGCAACAATTGAAGAGCTTTTGGAACAGCAAGAGCTGGCGGATGCAAATGGAGTACGTGGATCTATCGGAGACGAGAGTAATGAGGTCGAGAGTCGACCCCAACTGTTGTTGAAGTCGGGTACGGGTGGAGAACCTACAATTCGAGACATTCAGTCTCTTGTGGGAAGTCTGTTGTGGATTGCTCGCTGCACGAGACCGGACATAAGTTTCGCAGTGCACAAGGCAACACGCCGGACTTACCAGCCGACCCTTATTGACTGGAAGTTGGAGAAGCGAATTGCTCGCTACCTGAAGGAGACAAAGAGCCTTAAGTTAGGCATACGCGTTGATGACACTCGGGGTGAGTGCATCGAAGTGCAGAGCTGGAGCGACGCGGACTTTGCCGCAGACATAGGGGACAGAAAATCCGCGAGTGGCGGAGTTGTGACCAGCGACGCGGACTTTGCCGCAGACATAGGGGACAGAAAATCCGCGAGTGGCGGAGTTGTGACCCTTGGAGGAGCTGTTGTGCAGTGGATCTGCAAAAAGCAGACGGCCGTATCCTTGTCGACTATGGAAGCCGAATTTACGGCTGCTTCACACGTTGGTCGTAAGCTACTAGGCCTGCGGGAATTGGTGCGCGAACTTGGCATGGAACCAATGCTGATGATGATGGATAATCAGGCTGCTATAAGGCAACTGGAGTCCGAAGACAGCATGGCAAGCGCAAAGCACGTCGATATCCGAGTGAAATCATATGTAACTTCGCCAAGAGAGGGCTGGTCAAGCCGAAGTTCATAGAGTCGCGATTGATGATGGATGATTTGCTGACAACAGCGCTACCAGCGCCAAGGATGCTGGAACTGCGTGAGATCTTCAATCTGAAATGAAAAGAAAAGAAAAGAGAGAAAATAGAAAACTGGAAAAAGGGCAGGAAGAGCGTGACGACCGAGGAGGAGTTTTGGACAGTGAGCTGAACCGCGGTTTAGTGACCGGTTCGGGCGCGGGCTCTTTGGGATGGGCAGTGTGGCATAGGACGGGTGGTGCAAGGGCGTCAGGAAGCAGGACAACGTAAGACACAGGAACACTAGGTACATTCTAACGAACACTTCTACTTGCACGGCATATCCTCCACATCGTACACCGATTAAGAGTGTGAGTTAACGCTACAATGACGCTCTCGTCGTACACCAAGAAACGTTACAGTAGCTATCTCAGTCGAATTGGCTACACTTAATTTTGAATTACATGGATAACTTTTTCTCTTATTGTGTTCGTTGATTAACAATAATTAATGTTTTTACGGAGTATGCGACTTCTTTCACTTTCAGATTTTTACTTTAAGATTTCCTAACCATGCGCAATTTCCTTGAGGCAACCTCGTCGGAGAAACTTGGAGCTTGTGTGTTATTTTTAAATATGCTAATGACAGGCATTATGTATAGGCATAGCCATATTTTTGGTACTGCTCCAACCCGATATGTCGGAGCGGGCAATCGGAGCCCTGGCGCCAGCTTACTGCTTCCTGATTGGATACAAAACAGTTTATAGACGACGTGATTGGTCTAAAATAAAATATACGTATATGATTGGTTATAATTCCCAATAGTAAAATTTAGTGCTGTCGGAGATTTGATGATATTCATCCGTACAGTCTTCGTCATCGAGTTGCAACGTCTTTGTTGGGATTCGTTATTCGCCACCACTCATCTCCTTAGGCGCCACCACCCCTTGTCCAGAAAACGGATAATTGAGCATATCAAACCTAAAAATGTGTTATCGATGCACGTATTTCTCAAATTCACAAATACGCTCTAAAAAGATGTCTGGAGCAGCTCGATCTTATTACTTCTGTTTGTTGTACCGGTCGCTTTACCCGGACTACAGGCATTCCATACTCTCATGTCTTACTCAAGCGTCAGCGTAAGAAGAAGCCCTTAATGTATTCCGATTTTCACGCAGACTGGTGGGTAGATCGTGATTTTGCTCCAATTCCGCCTCAGCCTATTATTTTAGAATCACTCACAATTATACAGATTCGAGATATCAGAATTCAACAAATGAAATGGAGGAGGTACCATGGAACGAGGCGCATCGCGATTCGAGCGAAATAATGTTTTACACGTGATCCAGAGTACTGCTTCGTCACCTGCATCTCTTCCAACGTTGACATACACGTCTGCTCAGCCTCGACGGCTATTTAGGCTTCCTCCCCTACGACTTCATCCTTACAAGTCCATTACAAATTCGAGCTAACATTAGGTACCTGTACATGTATCACATTAATACCTTGGTACTTCGTCTTCTCAATTGTCCTTTTTCTGGACAAGGGGTGGTGGGACCTAAGGCGAGGGGTGGTGGCGAATAACGAATCCCGTCTTTGTTGTGAGATACGATGAGACTTGAGTACGGGGTGTTGGATGCGAGGGTGTATGGTTCTGTCAAGAGCACGGTCAAGAGACTATTGTAATGCAAAAAAGTTGATCGTGTCGCTTTTTACTTCGTTTTGCATGACGATTGCGAACGTGCTACCCACTACACGGGTTACAGCTGCTGTTTATCGTGCTTGGCATTCGCAATATCGGGATTTCCGATTGCGATGACGCTTAGACCGATACCCTTGCGAAAAACCGTGTGTACACTGGTAATTCTTGTTGGTCCACTCAAAATGTGTCGGTATTTGATCATCAAGCGATCTGCATATCAACATCGAAATCCATAAGCATTGCTAATAGACATGGTTAATCAATAAAATTTACGAATGACGATAGCGCCACACTTACCTGTTATACAGATCCGTGTTTTCGGAGCTCCGCACACGATACTTCAGATTGTCCAACTTCTTCTACTCCTTAATTTCACATTCAAATGCGTTTCACGACTCCAGTTGTCCCAACGGAAAAGCCGGGACCGTAATTTGATGTTGCCGCAATCACCAACCACAAACTGCAGTTCTTCAAGGTGTTCACTTGAACGGAGTGGTTGGTATTGTCCAACATATTTATCGTGTCCGTGTTTATATTGTTCGGACAGTGTTCCCAGCTTCGCTTACTTGGTGGGCAGGTTCGTCCTCTTTCAAAAACATTAACAATATGTCAGCCGTAATCTTACAACTGGCAGACAGATCAGCCACTTGTGCATGTCCAGTACAAGCTAGCCCGATATCTGTAGATTTTTAATACGTTTGAAGATCTCAAACTGCTGCCGCGAGAAGCTCCATACGTCTTTAATATGTACAGTATCCACCCAAGCGTCCGATCCACTGCTCTTTTCTCGGGACGTACCACTGTCGTCAACTGAAATCGCACTGCTGGTGTCGTTGCTGAGTGTAAGGACTTGACATGTTAATACACGAGCTCAGCAGCTTTGAAGAAACAATATATAATGGATCCAAGATTAATACAGTATTCTTCATGCGTTTGAATTTCGGTTTCCTGCATTCACTGTTGTTAACTTTTACGATGACGCCCGATAGGCGACGCTGAGTCTCAATGAGCCCAGGCTGTTCATGATCCAGATAATCAATCAAAGCGTGTAAAGTGACTTCTCCTGCTTTTTTCGTCCAGCCTCTGCGGCCGCAAACCACTTACGGTTACATTTCTCTCCAGCAACAGTAGTCTTCCGTAACTTTCGAGGCGCGCCAACTTTTCTTGCACTGGCATTAAGCTTTATCTTCACGTCTACATGCACTTTTTGTCCATTGAAGGTGGTATTTGATGTACATTCATGTCCTGCTTGATCATCGGACTCCACGCCAATCGAGAGTGTACTCCACAACCGCCCCCCGAACCTTGACAAGATCTTGCTCAAATGCACTTCTAACAAATCGATATGCGTTCACATTAGCCAGATCCCTAGAATATTCATGCGAGATATGTTGAGCAACATAATGTGTGGCGAATCACAGCACATCCATCATCTCTTCATCATAATTTCTGTTCACCAACTGACCGATCCTCAACACTCGATATTGTTGCTCGATCTTACTAGCAAGTCCTCCGCTAGCAAGTCTTTCACGCACTGAGCCATACTCATCGAACTGTCGATCCTATCTTTCAATTTGCCGAAAAATCTTTCCAAGCGGTTGTTGGTGTGGTTCTTTAGATATGGTAGGTTTGAACGTCGATACATGACCCAGCGATCTTGACTTGTGTGTCAGTTCCGCTCAAAATACTCGTAAAATGAGGGAATACCAATACGATCACACAGACCCTTAAGTGATGAGTGATTCACCTCGTAATCTTCTTCACAGGTGGCGTAAACCATCATGTGAATAGCGGCGTCAATCTGACTAGCATCTTCGGACGAAATCTTCCTAAATTCAGGTTTTACTCTCTTTTCCTTCAGGTACTTGATCAAATGAAAGTGACAGATCAAGATTTGCGTAATAGAGAAATGAGTCTTGAGCACACGAATCTCGATGAGATCATTGTCCACCACGATGACTCGGAGCTTTTCAATTCTAGTCGGGTGGGACCTTATGAAGTGCGAAATTGCTTTTTCCATGTGCCAATCCTCATTAGCCGTGATAAGTGACTGCTGAACGACGATCCCTTCCCCGAACTCGTTCATTCCCATGAATACGAGTAGCTGGTAATTGTACCTACGAAAACCACAGTTAACCATAGGTAAATTCTTCCATGTGCCAATCCTCATTAGCCGTGATAAGTGACTGCTGAACGACGACCCCTTCCCCGAACTCGTTCATCCCCATGAATACGAGTAGCTGGTAATTGTACCTACGAAAACCACAGTTAACCATAGGTAAATTCTGTATTTATCATGTAAAATGAAATTATGCCTACATATTCGTTTTGTGATTGCAATCGACCATGAGAATCTCGCTGAAACGATCAAACACACGACGCATGTGTGCTGTAGCCAACAATATCACCCCCCCCCCGTCTCACCAACATCCGTCTCAGCAACCGTCACTGTGTTCTCTGGTTCTGCTGCTGCGAATGCGAAAAGTTCGCGCACGGTGGCTTCACTGTCATCGAGGCTTGACATAGATGCAGAATAGCCGCGTACCAAATTGCCAACGTCCACCTGAATGACGTTCTGATCATGCTTCATAATGTAGTCGTAAATGCGAGAGCGCTTTGTTCCAGCAGCCAACATTCCCTTTACCCGCGCGCCTACCACCGTGTTGTTCACACCACCAACATTCGGGTACGTTTCGTAAACAAAGGAAGACACTTTGTGGTTGTGAGTGAAGCACCCATTCACTTACTTGAATGTCAGCTCTCTCTTAGAATGGACAGTCTGTCAAGCGAATGTGTTTTCGCGGACGACTGCCTTCACTGCGCGATTTGCGTGTTTTTCACCCATGGGTGCAGATGTAAGTCCTCTGGTAAGGGTCCATACCTTCTGGAACAAGCAGAGACTCATCCTTTCCATTGGTTGTCCGCATCAGACGCTTGTACCTCTCTTCGCGGGACATCGTTTCTTTCACTGGTAGAATTTGCATCGTCCGTTTACAGTAGGCCGTCAAATAGGTTGTCACGCGTCCCACTTCGCGTACAAAGTAGCAGGAGGGTCAAATCAGACCAGTACTTCAGCACCATCAGTCCAACATCTAGAACATCTCTTTCAGATTCAATGTTCTTGCTAGATGGAGCTATAACAGGAAACTGTCGTGACTCCTCCTCCGTGCGTCCTAGTTTTTCTTCAACATCCCCGCGCCCTGGTTCTTCTTCAGCATCCGGACCGCTAGGTGAAATCTCCGAAAGACCAGACCTGCCGTGCTCCCGCGTCGCGCAATTAAATACCCCGTCAACGCTATCAGCACCTCGTTGGCCGTTTTTGCTCATCGCAGCGGCACAAACCAAAATTAACTCATCGTTGTTTTTTAACACTTACGGTAGAGCAACCTAGAAACCTCCAAAGCGACCCAAAATGTCTCCGATTTTAGGGTTGCCATTATGACTCCGGATGAAAACAATAATAAAGGCAGAGACTACACGCACAGTCTCAGTGCGAGGTTGTGCGTGGCGAGCCCCGTCTGAAACAGTCTTCCACTTTTTGGTGCATAAGTGGTGATGTTTAGGCATTACACACACACCATGTAGTGATCAGGCGTGCAGTTAAAAACTAAGCAATTTGTGAGACACCTGGACGGAATGAATGTCGTACTGAAGCGCATCGAGCGATCAATTTTCGCAAGATCTCATGCTAATTGATTTCGAGCCATAAAGTGCATCGAGCGCTCAGTTTTCACAAGTCCTCACGCTAATTAATTTCGAGGCATAAGTTGCGCTGTCGGTACAGTGTCCTTTAGTTTGAATATAAAAAGTTGGAAGCATTAGCATTATTCTGACGATTACATTTATGTTAAAACATGACCGAGGTATCTATAGCGAAAGAACTGCATCGCAGGTCTAAGATCGCCTACGGTGGGCACAATACTCGATAAACATAACTACAAAGATACCGCAGTTGTAGTTATCGACTTGGGGATGGGCACAATACTCGATAAACATAACTACAAAGATACCGCAGTTGTAGTTATCGACTTGGGGGGCCCACATTACGCGTTTAAATCTGAGTCGCTTGGACGCTCGCGACGGCGGAAGCAGAGGTATCACATTGTCCTTCAGGTATATTTCTAGACACCTGTACCTATCACTGGTTTGCTGAGAATCGTAAATGCTAAATTCATTGTGTTTGAAATCCATCGCCATAGCACACCTATGTTTTAGATCCTAGTTGACCACGGCAACGAAAAGAACTCGATCAGTATCGTAATCCACCGCATCTACTGCATTTTTGAGTTGCTCCCAAACTTCTTAAACTCGTATCATATCAGGATCAAATACATGCAAGCGAAGTACGTCCGAGGGTAGTTTAAAAATCGCAGCTACATTCGTATTGCGCTGAATGATAGCTTGTACAGTAATGTCTATACACGGCCCCTCAACCATAGTTCGTCCACACAACGATGTAGCCCAATAGCATTGCCCAAGTACGTCAATATTCTTAAGTCTTCCAACCACATCGCGCTGATTCAAAACTCCTTCATTCCACACGGAATTTCCCGCATCCCACTTACATCGATCAAAGCCATTAACCCATTTTATCACAGTATCGATGCCATCGAAATGATCAATTGCTGTATACCAGGATCGCATAACTTTCAGAGTTTCTACAGTATTTGCCTTCCTGCCGTCAGTGTGATGTCCTGCTGGGGAATTCGAGCTTCCTGGTCACTGAACCAGCGGTTCTGAAACATAGATATTGGGCGTCGCACGTTTCGAGTCTCCGCAGCGGTAGTACAGTTCTAGTTGCTGTCACGGAAGTTGGCTGCTTCTTGCTTTTCTCAAATATAGAAATTTTAGCACGCTTTATTTGAAGTAACACTGGCAGTGCGCGCAAACCTGCTGCATACTTGTTCACAGCGCCATTTTTCACTGGTTCTAGTAAAAGATGCGGGGAGGGTACATCTCCACCTGCTACAGCAGTTACCATCCGTGACGTCTGGCTCAGAGCGTCATTCGTTGCCTTCTTGCGTGCTGCTTTATCATTTTTTAGTCTTCCTGCCTTACTGGAAGTTCCGGAAATCAACCAGAGCGGTCTAGCATGTGCACGACATTCCTCGGTATTAGATCTGGATTAAGATTCGTGCTCATCTCTCCGGGGGATACTACATTAGTCTCGTTCCATAGTCTACTCTAAGTTTCCATTACAGTCTTCGCTTGATTTACAATTCGAGTTTGGCTCTCAGTCTGAGATGGTGCGGCAAGTTGTGGGGTGAAACTCCCGTCGTATCCGGGTGTTTCAATTGGCTGGAGGATTGTAGCGTCCAAGTCACTCATTAAATCGTACAAACCAAGTCCGCTTGTTGACAACTGCGTTGTAGGATTTCCAATCGAATTATAGGGAATAACTTAATCTTCTTCGTTTGGATCTGATCCAGTCTGAGGTTGTGCAGCTGATCTAGACAAAGAACCATTACCAGACTGCAACTCAGTCTCGTTGTGAACACCTCGCCAGACTGGGTTTTCCACGGCGAACGTTGTTCGACATGCTTTATTAAAGACTGTCGTTCTTCATCTTGACTGGTCACAATAGGACAGTGTCCAGCTTTCACAGTATGCAGGGGCTTCATCATTGCTTCTACCAGGATGTGTGAGCGTTGGTGCCCCATCGACATCCCACATCGGGGATCTGTCTCCCTACTGCAAAAAGCTACTTGAACTTCTCATTCTGGTTCTTGGAACGTGTAGCGCGTACTCTCGGACCGACTCGGTCTTCGAAAAGCGCTGTCTCGTCGTCGATGACTGTATCTTGCTTGATCTTTCGGTAATTATGGACAAGCCAACGCGGATGAATTATATTTTCGGGAATCAAATTCATGCAGCCGGTTACTTTTCTGCAGTAGATGATATACACGGCAATAAATGCGTTACTCGAAAAATACAGGAGCACGTCGAAGCATCTGGATTCAGCATGTACTCGTCCGGAAGGTCGTCGTCTTTACCAGCATCGTAATGCATCATCACATACGGTCCGAGTCGATCATATCTATACTTTGTAGTCGATAGAAGAGCAAAGTCATACTGTTGCTTTTGAAGTACTCGAACCAAAGTTTGTTTTTCTCCTCCGTCCGCTAAACCACCTTCATTGCTACAATGATTTTTTCATAGGCCACTTCAGTCGGCGCACTTACCAATAATTGGACTAGTTGCTTTATCCCCTTTTTGGTCAACGCGTCTAAATTGTACTTCTCGTTGGAAATTTCTTCTTGCAAGTACTTCACCACATGAAAGTGGCAAAGCAAGATTCGAACCCTGGAAAGTCTTCCTGTAGCACAGATAACTCTGTAAAGTCTTTGCGATCATTATAACCACAATCGAACCGTAATTCGGACAGGCTTCTTTGAAGTGTTTACACGCAATTCATCCATGCTACGTCAAACATAAACACAGAACGGTGCACACAACGTTAGCCATGATACTATTTTGAGAGCTTGACACAGTATAAGACTGTTCACCAGTCTTATAGTGCACACAACGTTAGCCATGATACTATTTTGAGAGCTTGACACAGTATAAGACTGTTCACCAGGCATATTTTGAGCTCCAAACCAACCTGCACGTGATGTCCGTTGCCCATGGCACCGTGAATCATAAAACTAAACAGCTTGTAGTTTGACGCGCTCGTGTCGTGGTTTGCGTCAATTAACAACACCTCGGGAAATGTGCGAACATGGACCGCATGTGAGACGACTGATTAGAGATACACTCCTCAACATGCTGCTCGTACCAAAAACAATTAATCCGGTTTGTGTAAGTGCCATTAATATATCATCAAAGCATCATACCTCTTCATTTGTATAAACCCTAGCGAGGTTACCCCTCTGCGAAGCGAGTCCTCCAGAATCGTGCGATACGCTCCTCCATGGTTGGAAAATCGTAGATTTCTTGACTGAGCTTGGTAACAAGGTTGTGCACGTTATTCATCAAAGGCTCGACCCCTGTATTCTCCGTAATATACTCGAGAATATGCTTTCTATTAGTTCCAGCTCGATGAAGAATTTGGACAGCTTGTAGAACATTATCATCTGACACATACCGAACTTCATGATAAGTCTGGTAGGCATCGGGATTAACCGCGTGGTTATGGCTTGTCTTTGCTTTGTGATGAACACTTACAAGCAACTACCCACTTGTCGGACGATAGAGCTGATCTATATTTGAGCACAATTGAAAGGTTAGAATCATAGAGGATATACCCGAATGACATTACTTACTTGAGCTTGGCAGTCTATTCTTATGAGATTTTGGTTTGGTCGTGACCCGCGGCGCGTGCTGCGCATGGGAGCTCCATAATGCGTACAGACGTAAGTTTTGTTGTTGAACTGAACTTTCTCTGGGATCACCGTGTAGGCAGATCGGTTTTGCACCGTTCTTGCGTTCCGCGTGCGTCTAGGGGTGTTGGTTCGGATGGAATCGATCTACATCAACACAACATACTGTTAATTAGCACAGTAAACAAGTAATACAATCCAAAACCCTGGTGCAGACAGTTTAAGTCTTTGTACAAGTTTAAAAATACATAACAAACCTGGTGCGTGCGTCGGCTGTAAACCTTCAAATACGACTCCCGTTCGGCCCAGCTCACGAACACTTTCCGGTCTACTTCCGGTACCTAAGTGAACTCGGCTTGGGCGATTATATCACCTCCATGATTTTCGGCGCTCCCTGTTGACTCTGCGCTTCCAGTTGTTTCACTGCAGTCAGAATCCTCGAAGCTACCAACCAACGTCATCGTCTGATCTTGAGTTTGTAAAACGGGTCGGTGCGTAGTGTGGCCCGCGTGATTTCCACTATGACCTCTTATAATGACGCCCTCTGGCATCGGAAACGTGCCTGTGTGTCCGCCGTTTCTTCCTGTTATGCGTTCTCTTGGGTTCCGGGC
The DNA here is from genome assembly GCA_024679045.1 of Phytophthora brassicae. Lineage (NCBI taxonomy): Eukaryota > Oomycota > Peronosporomycetes > Peronosporales > Peronosporaceae > Phytophthora > Phytophthora brassicae. The sequence goes on from JAIKVB010001622.1 coordinate 11,370, forward strand.
TCTCCGAATATGATTCATTGATTCTTTCATCAGAATCTACGGTCATAAGGTCTCCCTCGTTGTCATCAGGCACACTAGACGGGTGGACTTGCGTCCTGACAGCGTCACTCTCGTCGGACATCCTCAACGAGGGGGGGGGACGGTAGGCGCAGCGTATAGCTGCTTCGCGGGGAAGGGCGGCTTTGAATGGAAAGGGGGGATTTTTGCCACTAATTTTCATAATGATGGTCGTAAGTCGATGTACCACTTATGACGGGGATTCACTTTCCTAACCGGAGATGAAATCCCAACCCAATGCCCCTTTATATTATTGTGCAGGTATTGTGCTTATCATCAATTTTGGCCAAACGGAGCCCCACTATCCCGAGATAGGAGGTCCATTATAG
>JAIKVB010001623.1:0-11755 GCA_024679045.1 Phytophthora brassicae
AAGGCATGCGTGTGTTTGAGTCGTACTAAGTTATTCTTTCTCACTACAGCTTAAGAACACCTCCGTTTTACTGAAAAAAGCAAGTAAACGTCGATGCATAATCAGAGCTGTATTGTGCGACCTGGTTACTGACGAACCAGAGGCAATAAGCTGAATCATGCCGTTTACTTTAGAGTGCAGAAAGTTAGTGGACGTGGCCAATGCTTACTTGAGAAAGAGGTGTACATGCTCACGCAGGTGTTCTCACCGGTGCCCACTCTAAAGGACTTTAAAGTAAAATAGACACGAGTCCCGGGTGGTATTAACCGTCAGTTTAGACGCAGCGTTGAAGGTTGTACTGGAATCAGTCCATGGTGCTGAGTTTTGTTCCGAAGCGCCGGAAGTGACGCTTATAAAATAGTCGCTGCTTTCATTAATGAAGCGCGACAAGCTCTCTTGCCCTTGTTATTTTCGTCCGCGCCCAGGTCAAAAACGAACCAAAAGAATGGTACTACTAACCATTTTGTCTGGTGTGATTAATGTCGTCGATAGAACTTCGTAGCAAAGCCGATAGGGAATGTAATAGGAAAACGGAGATCCTCAAGTGTTGTTTAAGCGCTCAACCTTGTTGAGGACGGCATACGTGTTGGGTCATCAGTGATTCGGGTTCGACGCTCACTCCATTATATCCAAACCTGGTAACCGGGAACTCTAGTAGTACGTCTTCGCGTGCCACCTGCCGTCCTTATACACAAGTCGGAGGTTGTCCGAGCTAGGAAACAGTATTTTGGCCAGTTTTTTTGAGAACTTTTGCCACTTTGACTGCACCGCCGGCGCTGCTACAGGTAGATTTCCGGTTCCAAGGGTCTGGATCCTGAACAATCTCTCTTCGGGGTTGGTATCGTCTTGAGAGGCCAAGCTTTTCACAGTCGGCTCTTGACGGAGTGAACTTGCCTCGCAACAAGAAAAAGTTGCAATTACAACTAGAAATAGGAAGGATCCGACTCGCATCTTGAGCTTCTTGGGGGTCGACGGACGGATGTGGTAGTATAGTCTTGTCGACAGGAGAGTGAATCGGAGAATGGCTAAGCTGAATCTTACGAGATACATAAGATAAGATAAGCCAGATCAAAGTCGAGCTTGTATCCCAAAATATCCTTTCCTACTTGATAAATATGTGTCCGCCGTTCTGAAACATTTTGAGATAAAAGCAACTTTTGTATGGTATCTTCATACTCTCGTCTAGCTTGAAACTTGAAGTTTTCTAATAGTACCATATTAATAGTACCAGAAGGCCTAAACAGTTGGTTATTTTTTTAAATGTCAGTGCTTGCTGACTCTGTCGTGACAAATACAGTACGTTTTATATTCTTGTCCGATGAAGCAGGTCCTTGAACCAGACACCTCCGCCAGAGGTGTCTGGTTATCGTAGGCTCCGGTACATAAATATTCCATAGAGAGAGTACAATATATAGAGCTGGTGCGACATCTTAACTTTGTATGTAGACGGAGAGTGAATGTAGATTGCTATTTTTATGGTGTAGTCCAATGAGATCGGCAAGCCAAAACAATGCCTGAGGTATAAGATCCGTGTGCGGAGCACGCGGGCTTAAATCCAGGACTAACCGTGGTGATAATTCGCTCAGCCCTATAGCGTTAAGCCCTGCAGGGAAGTGTTTAGTGGGTGATGTAGGGCGATACAGTATATTATCTTTCGACACCTCCAGCTTTTGAGATTTGAAGGTAATGACACTTGTCCCACACCGGCTCTATAATTTTTAAGAATAGTCTCTGTCATCCCGCGTACAAGTTTATGTGGGAAAATGATTCGGGGCCCGAATCATTTTCATTTGAGGCCTCAAAATACCCCAACGTTCCTATTTAAAACATCCAGTCGATGCACGTGGTCAATTACATGTATTAATAAATTAAATGGAGGACGGATGTGTCGACGTTCTCAACTCAGGGACGATGTACATGTTAGATAGGTTGTATATTATCATCGTACCCGTCTAGAATGTACACCGCCGTAAGTGATGTTAGGTTACATGAGTTGTATATTATCATCGTACCCGTCTAGAATGTACACCGCCGTAAGTGATGTTAGGTTACATGTACAAACAGTACTTGTAGTATGCAGACTATTTTCTGCAAAAACGTTTATGGATATTGGAGTAGTGTGCGAGGTTAAGGGTGCCCTACACTTATTAATCTCAACCAATGACACCTACACCGTACTTGAAATGCGAGGTTAAGGGTGCCCTACACTTATTAATCTCAACCAATGACACCTACACCGTACTTGAATACTTTTACGGATAATAAGAGTTACTTCGAGTGGAAATCGTATTTTCGAAGACCTTACTACTCTATAAGTTTTACAAGAAGATGGATCCGGGGGAGACCATGTATCCTGATGCACAGCCCGTGCACTCTTGAAGAAACGGTTTGTTCAAATGCGGTAAGAAGTTGTTTGAGAGCGAAATTGTGAATTTTCCTCACTGCGTCATCAACCATATCATTTCGAAAGTGTTTAGAATGCTGACAGTTTCCATCGATAAAGTATGTTCATGTTTTCGATGCTTACGTTTCGCCACAGACACCGTCGTTCATAAATTTCCCACGTAGAATTCCGAAGTCACAGCTTCATTGCAGCATTGTAATCTTCTACACGAGAGCAGATTGCAACCCAGGGATCGCATGGGCCCGAAGTCGGATACCCATGGGCTGTTCACAATTTATTATTGGGTAGCTGTACCCGCTCATACCTCTGCCATCGGTTGTCATTAATAATGCTGGTTCCGTCTTTTGATGCAACTGAAGACGGTCTGGAGAAGAAGACACGAACCCGGGGTCTGGAGAAGAACACATGAACCCGGATTTGTGAAACATCTGCTTTATTAGAAACGTTTCTATTTGAAAGGTATCCGGAGTAATTTGAGGGGTGTCCGAATCATTTCTACTTTATGTGAAGTGTAGCAAGTTGTACTTCCTCCGTCCAAATATATGGCCACGCCCAAAATATAGGGCCACGCCCATAGTTAAGCATTGTCCAAAAATATATGGCCGACTATATATTAAATACGTTTTGGTTATTGTCGCGTACCCTCCCAAAGCCGTTTGGATTCGGGGTGGCTGCTGGTTCGTTTGGTGAGGAACTTCGCGCTATCATGAACAAGACATTTGGATTTATCTGGAAACAACCATCAACAGCGAGGCTCAAAGCCGCGAAGTTCCTTGCTACGCTGGGCACCACTCCGAAGATCGACTTAAAAGCGCAAAACACCAGCGCCATTTCCGATTTTATACGAAAATCGGCAGACACAAGACGATATAGTCTCGCGTCTAACTACATATCAGGCTTCTATAGAAAACAAAAAGTAAAAACAAAACCAAATAGAAGGCCATTTCAACATCAGTGAGGATCGGCTCACGTTTACGAGGCGTAGATGGTAGACGAGTAGGAAGACTACTTAAAGAAATATAAGTTCCTCTTGTTAGTTCCCACTTATCTAGGTAGACGAGTAGGAAGACTACTTAAAGAAATATAAGTTCCTCTTGTTAGTTCCCACTTATCTGACTCTAGGGTTATTTACGACTGAGAGAAGCATTCGACCTACTCCTATATCAAGCGTCCATGATGCGTTCTCCTTCCTTTATCCGTGTCCCTTCGCCCTGATCTAGTCATAGTAGAAGCACTATTTCTCTTGACATCCCTCCTTGCAGCCTCCACGTCTTGGTCGTTTCTCCTTCTTCGTCGAGCCTCAACCTGCGCCAGTCCTTTGATGAAAGCAGTCATCATCCCGGAGGGTCCTCCTCGTTACACTATGTATTTCACACCATCGGTATCCAGATTAGGAACGGAGCTAGCTTCGACAATAACATTCGGACTTGGTCCTGGCGCGAGTGTAGTAATCTCGGGTACGGGACAAGCTCCCCGACTAGTCACTTGTCGTCCCCGACAAGTTCCTTCCAATTCATCATTCTCCACACACTTAGTGTCAACGAAATTTGCCTTATCAAGCGTATCCCTTTCATAGCGTTCAACAGTCCCTTGGTTTCGTAAGCTGTGGAACGTCTCACTACGTCGTTCAGTTGGACGTCCTGTCGTTGAACCTCGTTTTCATTAGCGTTGTAACAACGTTCAGCCCCGACTACCTCCGTTAATCGCAGTCGCTGAAGACTATCGGCTTCTCGTCGTGTTTGATTAAGGGCACTAGAATGCACACTCGCTAGAGCCGTGTCTAGAAAAAGAAGGCGCAACACCTTGCAGCCGCTTATTATAGCTCACACTCGCTAGAGCCGTGTCTAGAAAAAGAAGGCGCAACACCTTGCAGCCGCTTATTATAGCTCTCTTGACGCCAAGCGTGAGTAATCAATCCAACCACCAATATTCCGGCGCTGATGGGTAAGCACCAAGTAGTCCATTGGAACAGTTGATTAACCAAATTGAAGACTGTTGTCGTTATAGTTACACCAACTCCGCCCATACATATAAATTCCAGTAGATCGTAGCAAGTTATTGGTACATGAATCATTACCGACATCACAAATAGCACAAACCAGAATACGGCAGCTACAGCAGCACACGCTCTTCTCCATACTGCCGAGCACGCTTCTACCAGAGTACGAAGATACTTCCCCACAGAAGTCCACGTCTTTTGGACCAGGTCGGATATGTATTCGTAAAACGTAAGTTTAGCCGCCGTCCACCGAGCACGGTGTACTTCCCCATATTCCCATACTCTTCTTCCTTATCCGTCAGCACTTGTTCAGGAACGGCAAACCCGGCTCCCCATAACGCGAACACATACGCCGGCCCACACGACCCTTGTAATAGAGGACTTTGGGCCACTTGTTGATATCTCGTCAGAAACTCCGCCAACATCCCCAAATTCATGCTCAACACACGCCAAACTTCGGATAGAAATGTTCCTCCCACAGCTAGGAATGGGGTAGCTAATGTCCATAACAAGATTACCACCAGAGCCGTGACGCAATGCATGGGTACTAACTCAGGTAGAGTGTACTTACCCCACGAAACTCCAACTCCCGTTCATTCGCGCGTCGTTCAGTCCGTTGTCGAATTCGTTATTGACACTCGTCGCCGTTCCTGAATTGAATCTAGTCTTTCTTCCAATTAAGTTGCAGGTCAATTTCTTTCACACCAGCAACCTTTCCTCCGACCTTTCTTGAACTTGTCCCAGACAGCGTTCGCTCAGAGGGAAGGATCTCACTTCTCCTTTTTCCTCTTCGACATCGCCTAGTACAACTCAATGGACCCCACGAAGTCGTCCGATCCCCAAGATAGCGGAGAATTACTTAGTCGAATCACGGAGCTAGTCGAGTTGGAACGCCAACATCGATCAGGTGAGCTCGCGGCAGAAGCTGAACGGACTGCAATGGCGAAATTCTGGGCGCAATGCGGTCCATAGTTTCCGTGAATGTCCTGTCTACGGGTGTTCAAGTGTTGGATAATGTCGCCCTCGCCATACTAGACGGTGATTTGTCGGCTGCGGCCGCTGCTTTTACCGGAATGGCATCCCTGCTTCCTTCACCTTCTCAACAATTTGCAGGCGGCACAGCGCCGGATCACCCTACTTTCACAGTCGCCTCGAAGAGTACTGGGATACTAGAGCCTCGTAAGAAACGACGCACAGTTGCGGAGGCAGCCACGAAGAAAACCGCTGTCTCTACTCCAGCCTCGATCAGCTCTCCTGTTGCAAATAAATTTACGACTCTTCCAGTAATAGCTCAAGCAGGCGTTCTCGACATATCACGCCCGAACACTTCGGTTTTAGAACAAAAGTCCGCCGTTGACTTTGGTTATTCTCCCGGGCTCCTCCGAGCGTTCTTCGAGACCTGGAACGGATGTATGAAGGCGCTCTAACCCGAGGAGTCCCTTTGAAACGCCAGGCGTACCCCTGGATTTCTCAACATTTGTACTGAGTTTCAGAATTACACTTGGCTCATTGGCGGGTTTGGATGTCTGTTCGATACGTGGCTTGGGAATGGGGTCTCCATGCACCACTCCCCGACAAGCCCGCTCAAACGCAGCGTCGAAAACGAAAGATGGTAGCCATTGCCGATCGCTTGGTTTTTATCAGCCGATGTATCGAGCAGTGGGGATACTATGGGTTTCTTCATCGTACAGACAAAAGAACGGCGAATCTTTCGACGCTTCGTGGTATGGGGTCCTATACGCAAACAAGAGTCGTGGGAGAAAGATATCCCAGTCATCTTGCATCTCACTGACAAACAGCCGTAACGTCCCCAGCAGCGTACCGTTGAATCGTTCTACTAACCCTTGTGTTTGAGGATGATATGCGGCTCCAAACAGTATCTTGATTCCGAGAGTTTCGTAGATGGACTTCGCTAGTCGAGAAATAAAGTTCGGTCCACGGTGCGATTCAACTGGGAACACTTCGACCCACCGAGTAAAATAGTCGGCGAACACCAGAATATACTTGTCCCCGCGCGGTGTAGATACTAGGGGTCCGATTGCATCCACGACTAGCAACGAGAACGGGCCCGACAAGTCTTCGACTTACTTACGCTGCATCAGCTCATTTGACCAAGGGCGGTATTCTTTTCCGCTACCACTCACGGCACAGGCTCGTACATATTCGTTTGCATCGCAAATCCATCCTTGCCAGTAGGCGTGTTTTCGTACTTTATCTATCGTCTTAGTCATCCCTCGATGAGCCGAGAGAACGTCACCGTGGCAAAAATGTAGAGCCGTCGGAATGAAAGGTAGAGGTATGACCGGTACTGAAATTGTTCGAGCAAGACCACCGCGGGCCTTCAAATGAACTCGTCTCATCATGACCTCGTTCTTCACCACATAGTGTGGGGCCATTTGTAGAGTCTTTACCCTCAATTGAGCGTCGAGAGCCAACGCACCCGATTCGAGAAACGCGATTAAGGCTAAAATCCAGGGTGTTCGTCTTTGTTCCGCTACAAAGCGCGTTCTGTCTAGCCCGAACTCATCAATTTGGGATAGTTCCGTTGGCTCCATAGCATTCTCATCGACCGTCTCCTCCGCGTCGGGGTCACTTCTCGACTCGTTTCTCTCAATTAGGCTAGGGGTTGGGCGTTCTCAGCTCCGTTGTTAGTAATGTTCCCCTCGTCACGCTCCCCGACTTGGACGAGACCCTCTTCGTCGATGTCCGAGTCGTTGAGCAAGTCGGCCATCGTTAAGGCGTTAATAGAGGTCTGATGTAGTCGAGACAGCCCGTCAGCGTGCCCCATAGCCGTTCCAGGCTATGGGAACACTTTAAACCTTAACTGTGAAAGCTCCATAGCCCAGCGCGCTAACTTGGACTTGTTGGTACGATTTTCAGCGTTGAATACCCACGTCAGTGCTTTGTGGTCCGTAAACAGATCAAACTCCTGGCGGTCTAGGTAGCAACGAAATTTTCGAGTAGCCCATACAATCCCCCAGCACTCGATTTTGAAGTACCATCCTCTTTTCGTATCCAGTTCTTCTCTGAGCCTACGAGTAGTTTACTCGCGTACGCCACCACGCGGTCACTTCCATTTACTGATTGCATTAGGCACGCCCCAACTGGTAACTTTGAAGAGTCCACATAGAGTTTAAAGCGCTTCGAAAAGTAGGGATACACCAAGATTGGAGGTTCTACCAGACGTCTCTTCAGTTGCATGAAAGCTGCCTCGCAATCATCGGTCCACACGAATTCATTCTACCAGACGTCTCTTCAGTTGCATGAAAGCTGCCTCGCAATCATCGGTCCACACGAATTCAGCTCCCTAAATTTTCAGCCGTTCTATAGGCGCCGAAATACCAGCATAACCTGGAATGTAGCGTCTGAAATAGCTTGTAAGTCCTAAGAACGCCCGCACCGTATGTAGATCGTGTGGCCTCTGTACGTTAATTACCGACTCGACTTTTTCTGGATTTGGTAGGATTCCTGACGGTGTGATGATGTGATCGAGGAACGAGACTTGATCGAGTCCCCAACGGCATTTCTTCATTTTCAGCTTAAATCCCGCGTTCTTAAACCTCTCCAGTACTTGTTTTAATCGGACTAAGTGGGTAGGGAAATCGTCACTGAATACTACACAATCATCCAAATACACCAGACAGGTTATCCACTTCAAATCCACGAGAACACCTTCCATCAGTCGTTCGAAGGCTGGGACCGCATTACACAGTCCAAATGGCATTACTAACCACTCGTACAGTCCATATTTACACGTGAAGCCGTTTTTTCAATGCTGGACGGTTCCATCGGTACGTTCCAGTATCCAGACGCGATGTCCATCGTCGAGAACAACTTAGCGTTGCCTAATACGTCTAAGATGTCGTCAATGAGAGGCATGGGGTAGCAGTCTTTCACCGTGATGGTATTTAAACGCCGATAGTCGATGCAAAATCGTATGCCTCCATCGGGTTTTCGGATCATTAATACTGGACTGGCCGAGGGACTAGTAGAAGGTCGAATGTGTCCTAATTCCAAGTACTGCTGGATTTCAGCTTCCATTACGTCCCCTTCGGCTTTCGAGACTCGATACGGCCGCTGTTTGAACGGAGGATGCCTTCCCGTGTCAATTGAAAATTCTAATAAATCAGTCTTTCCGGGGGTCATGGATGTTTCAACGAACATGTCCTTAAATCCGTTGAGTAACTCATTCAGTAGCGATTTTTGGTCTCCAGTCAATTTCGAATCCGTGATGTCCACTTTCAATTCTTCTTGCATCACTTTTTCGAGTTCGGGAATCGGGTCAGAATTCGGCTGGGCACTTCTCGAGGCCGAGCTGATAACCGAGTCGGTCCAAGTCGTGCTGCTAGAACGCTCTATCCTCCGATCAGTGTCCGAGTGTCGTTCGCCTGTTACGAGTCAAAATTAGTCCCGCGCGAGGGAACCAACCTCGTTAGAGGTAACCGGGATTCATCGCAGGTTAATGTACCGCGATCGCGATGGCTCCCCGCCGGTATTAAGTACCCGCTCAGCAAAACGAAAGGGTCTCGCCAACATCGACTTCGGCGTCGCTGATAGCTTCAAGGCGGCTAAGTACGATGCTCTCAGCAGGTGTTAGATTGTATTCAGTTCCTGATAACACTTTGACAATACTGGACTCGAAATGGGGGGCTTTCACCACATTAGAAGCGCGCGCATCCAAATACTTGCTTGTTGCGATGAACTCCTTGATGACAGCATCGAAAAGACGGCTCGCGTCTAACAAAGTAACTTCACATTCGCCAACCCCACCCCCAGTCTGCAGACGCTTGCTGACGTTCTCTATATATGTTTCATCCATTAAAAGATAGTCTCCTGCTTCATTTCTTCTCTTGGCTTTAGCAGTACGTCTAAAAGGTTGCGATTCGTGCGGTCAATGCAATGGCGATATAACGGTTCAGCATTTCAAACGTACTCCCCAACGCGTGTCGTCATTGGTCAGGGCATTCTGGATCCTGCTTATCGCAAAGCGTGACGGCTCTTGATAATGCTCAGCTTCGGCATTAGCCCATGTAGATTTTTCCATGCGGCTCACGTAGCATTTGTACAGCAACCTGTAGGCGGTGGCTAGCGCAGCTAATCATGGGTACGCTCGTTGTAGACGAAGTGGCTCCATTAATGGAAGCGTGGTCGCAGACGTAGAACATGAGTTGATCAATATTTAGTTCGTAGACGTCCATGGAAAAATCGAGAAGCTCAATAAAGGAGTCAGTGCTTATGCTACCTTCGTCAATAAATGGGGAGAACACGAGCAGATACGTTTCACCGACGCTGCTGTCACTTGTTGACGGGGTGACAGGAATGATTGCTGCGTAATGTGAGCCAGCTTCCATCCAAGCGTCGACCAAAAACCCGATAGGCTTTCCCGCCAGTCGATGTCGAATGCGGGTTTGTACTGCCGGCTCGACCGATTGTAGGTAGTTTTCAGCTGTAGCCTTGTTATAGGCGAAATGGATGAGTATTTTCTAGTCCACTTTTTCTCGCATAAACTAAGCTCGTGGTGTTCCATCACCACCCAGCCATCCAGTGATAGCTGTTCATGGTGGCTTCGTCGACAGTGACCCGAACAAAGGTGTCGAGTGTGTTTGGGCGACCAGCTAGAACGTAGTATTCATCCAAGTACACGCCACTGTGGCTGCGATCCAGGTGATCGAGAACGGCCGTATGCCCACCATTGCGGAATTTAGCACGGCTCCTGGGGCAAACTCGGCAATGGTAGCGGTTCGCTCGTTCTTCAAACAGCACTTCGCACAGTTGACGAGAAATAGGGCGAGTAGTTGTGCGGGTAGCCATATTGGTGAAGGGAGTAGGGAGTTCTAGGTAAGGGCCGTGTCTCTTGAATGTGTTGCAGTGGGTTGCAGAGTAAGAACTTCGGGGGCTATCTTTGCTGGACCAGGGAGCACGGCAAAATAAACCTTTATTTGGACGTGATTGGCTCCGGCGTCTGTTTTATTTGGGTTAATTAATGGCGCATATGTTTTTTAGCAACCCTGGCCAAGACCGCACATAAATCGTCTAAAGCGAAATACTGCCCACTAACCAACGCCCACCCTGCTTTTTACCTATGTTTTCATACGAGCACTTTTCTAGAGCTTCGTAAGCACTACTTAACCTTTATCCCCCAATGAGGCTACTAGTAGGCTTTTAATCCTACTACACTCCGCGACAAAACCTTTGGGACACCTACATTTCGTGCCATAGCTCGGCTTCTCGAAAGTTAGGAGCTGCTGTTTAGATATGCTGTTCCTATCTGATAGGAAAATACGCGACTTGTGACGCTGATCTATATTGTGCAGAGCTTCTATAGGCATAGAACAAACCGGATTTCTCACCGCGACTAAACTATGGGACAAACAATGACTTGATTTCACTATTGTCTAGAATGAAGGTCCTTATCCTCCCTTCCCGAAACTTGCCTCATTGTCCTATTTTTACTACATTATTGATTTCGCCCCTCCCCGCGCAAGTTACCCTCCACCTATCATGAGCTACTCTCCTACGACCTCTTCTTCGCCGCCCACGCCGACATCACTGGCCTCACCGACCACGCTCGAATCGCAGGCCAAGCCGACCTTGCTGGCCACGCGGACCTCTTCTCCGCCGCCCACGCCGACATCGCTGGCCTCACCGACCGCGCTCGACTCGCAGGCCAAGCCGACCTTGCTGGACACGCCGGACGCGCTCGACTCGCAGGCCACGTCGTCCTCGTTGAAAACGTTGACCACTACGAGTCCTAGGAGCAAGGTGTCGGCGCGATTGGGCCGGCTCAGAACGAAGAAACTTACTTCGCGTGAGCTTGATCTGGTCGTTTAGTCTCTGCTGATGCGGATGGAAAGCGGGTCTCCGCGGAAAGGAGCTAAATCTGAGGTCGCAGAGCTTCTCGGTCTTCACCTCAACACGGTGAGCAGGATATGGAAGCGTGCGGAGGTGAAAAAGCAGCTATCGGGTGTATTTCGAGCTACATCGCGGATGCGTAATAGTGGCCGGCCACGCCGGGACCGCTCTCAATCGTTAGAGCTGCTCCGCAGTACGCCCATAGCCCGTCGATCTACGTTTGGCTCCGCTGCCGAAGCTTGCGGCCTTCCGCAGACATCGCTCTTTCGCGAGCTGCACCGTGGCCACCTACGGTCCCACAGCAGCGTTCCTCGGCCAGTATTAACCGACGCCAACTAGGCTGGCCTTCTGTATGGAGCATGTGGACCGCTCATTCATGCTGTTCTCGGGCATGTTCAACACCGTGCATCTGGACGAGAAGATTTTCTACATTACGCAGCCTCGGCGCCGCTTTCTATTGC
>JAIKVB010001624.1:0-11753 GCA_024679045.1 Phytophthora brassicae
CTCCAGATTCTCTCCTTCAGGACTTTGGCGACTATTTTGTCTCCGTGAGTCTTCAGAAATGCAATTCTGATCTTGCAAGCGCGAGAACACGTCACTCATACTCGCACTCCTCGCAATGGCACTTGAATCCCTTGTCGTTACCGTAGTTAACCGTAATATCCATTCCCGGTGTTACTGACCGGTTCGTCACAACGAGCACCTTGTGGTTAGATCCGTTGCTCATCTCGACAAAGTCTGCGTTGGAGTGGCAGGAGTGGTTGATAAAGCGTGTTATCGAATCACAGCTTGCCGCCTCCACATAGATGAACTTCATTTTAGTTGATAGTTTGTTGTACAACAGCGTGTAACCGCTGTTGTATTTCCAGGCCTTAGTAGGCAAACCGTCAACCTTGCCCTCGAACGCCAGCAGCTGACCTACATATTCTCCTACAATGTCACCCGTCCATATAGGGGCCGTCGTGAACACACCAAGACCGTTGGTTCTGTTCCGAAAGAGCCGTAGCGTAGAACGATCGCATGGGAAGTTACTGCAACGACCGTTGAGGTTGCAGCTACTTGGGGTACAGTAGATTGATGTAGCTGAGTTAAGACACACATCCTTGAAACAGTCACCAACGCAATCACATTTACCCAGATTACCGACGCTTGCAAATTGTTTTCCTTTCGGCACGCGGTTCCTTTGTATGTAAGTAACGTCACTGGGCCAAGGCACGACTTCAGAATAGATGCAGGAGTCGTCACACGGTGCTGGCGGCTCGTACACAGGTCGGGTACTATGCAATTCTTTTAGGCGCTTGGCAATCCCAGGTTTCTTCAGAAACTGCTTCTCTTAAATAGCCTCTGCTGTCTTGGCGTGGTAAACGCCAGTCGTGTTACGAACAGCAGACCTCTTCATCTTGTACCTCTTTAAACGCGACTTAGGAACGTGGTGGGCAACTTCACGTGGATTTTTTTATGTCTTATGCGGACACGCTCGGCATAAGTAGGAATGTCCTTGAGAAGACGATATACCGTCGCCGCTTCTTCTGCGTTGGGCTCCTCCTTACACATTGGTCAGACTCCCCTTCACTTCTAAGAGACTGTTGCGAATCAGCATTGGCAAGACGCGCGCTTGCACAGTGGTTGTCTCGGTCGCAGCTTATCGTACGAGCAACCTCCAAGTTCACACCACTAAAATTGGTGATGCTAGAGCCAGACAAACGGGTACCTGTGTCAACTTTCACAGCATCCACGTTACCTGACGAAGTACAGTCCGATCTCGCGCTTAGGGAATCCTCGTCTTGATCACTACGTACGTGTGGACCCGTCTACGCGTCCATCGTATTGGCTACGGGGATGCTGGGGTCGTTTGCGTCGGTGGACTGAGCTTCTGGGGTAGTCCATCGTATTGGCTACGGGGATGCTGGGGTCGTTTGCGTCGGTGGACTGAGCTTCTGGGGTACTAGAGCCAAGTCTGATCTCGTGAACCCAGATCTCGCGCTCACAATAGTTTGCCCTTCACGTGTAGATGCAAATGACGCGCCCACCACGTCTCGGAGAGACTGATTGAGGATGCGGGAGCGTGTTACGCCCTCGACTGCACCGCCCACTAGCGATACGTGCGCCATTTGACGAATGCGTCTCCCAACTTGTTCCCACTGACGTCTGTTTGCCTCTTAAGTAATTGTGTCTGCGTGATCAGCTCCTCGGTGTCGAGGGTGAGCGGGTAATCCTGTTTTCCATCAATCGCCAGCACTTTCGCGATGCGCTTGCCCCGTGGGTCCCCGGCCACCATAGCCATCGTGTAGTAACATGATCGTTTCGCCGGCGTACAGAGTCTCCGGAGGTAGCTCAGCCGCTGAAATGCCGTCGCGTTGCTGCTCTGCAGCTCGGCCGTCCTCGACGCTGCGGGCCATCGTCCAGCCTCGAGAAACCGCTTGAATTTTAAAATAGAAGGAGGGTTTTGAATAGGTTTACACTCTCGTAAAAGTACTACCGAAAAGGTGGCCAATTAACCGATATCAGCAATCATTATGCGAGCAAGGCCCCGCCGGTTAATGGACCACGCGCGCAGAGCCCTGCCGGCGCCGATCCGGTTTATGAACCAACACCATTCGATGTTGTGTTGCGGAGGCGGGTACTGCTAAAAGTAACATTTTCTCGCAGAATGCCGGTCTACTATTACCGTATATGCTAGTTGTCTCAGCCAGGCGATCGAGACATCCAAATGCCTAAGTATGGAACGCCTTTACGATCCAGCGTATCAAGTATAACGGACCTGGGGTATCGTCATCTCATTGATGACTGGCCAATGATGTGCTGCACGTTTGGACTACTATGGCGTCCCCGTAGATCTCGGGGGTCCCACGCGAGATGGAGGACATGCAACGGAACAGGGATAATGAGCATTGAAGAGGAGAAGAGGTGTCTACATTGAAGAAGAGGAGTGCGATTTGAGGAATGAAGTGAAGAACAGTAGGGCGAACTGGCAGGATGGCTGCCCGTCGCAAGTAAGAAGTCAGTCGTGAATCTACCTCGAAGCTAACAACAACAAACTACAACAAAAGCTATACCTATTAAGTTACTGTTCCTCTTTCTCTGTCAACAAGTCATCTCTAAGGCCTAAGGTACTCACGACCCCTTTCGAGATAGACCGCGACAAATTGGTGGAGAAGCGAGGGTATCTTCTAATTTAGAAGTGACTCCCAGAGAGAGAAGAACGGGTGCTGGGACAAGAAGTCACGCACGGATCGGCCGCAAGTAAACGGCTGAAAACAGTTTGAAGGCGTCAACAAACGGGCCGCGGTGAAGAGGACAAGTCGTGGGGAACGCTATGAGTGAGCACGGCACGCCGGGAGATGGGCAAGGGGGGGCCGGCGATGATTGGCCAATCCGTCTCAACTCGGGGTTCGCTCAAATAGGAGAGGGGGTGTGAGGAGAAACGCAAGACGGTGAGAGTTCGGAAAATGCGTTGCTTCCAGAAGAAGGTGCTGGCGAGGAGAACGCCGGGCAAGTGGTACCAGGAGCGCGTGCCGAGGGAGTTCAGGCGAACGCGACCCGATCACCTACGGTGATTGAAACGTCGGTGGCAGACCTTCGCTACTCGGCATACCGGAAGGACGAGTGGTGTTACAGGACTTGCTGAATGGGTCAGCGCACCCACCGACGGCCGAAGCACGTGCGACTGCCGGGTGGTCAGGACTTGGAACACTGGCGGAGACGGCAGCTACAGACGCGACTACGGGGACCAGACCGATGGACCAAAATACCGCCACCACTCAACCACCTGCGAGCACGGCAACCCAGAGCGGCATACAACACCCAAGTAAGTATCGACCTTCTGCGTTTGGTTACCGGTGGAGGCAACCATTCCTTCTGGAACTACGGCGCCTATTGCACAACCCAGTGGGGTCACAGGAGCATCACAGCAATGGTGGAGCGACCCAAGCGCTCCCGCTCGCTTGCGATCCAGAATCCAGAATCCAGAATCCACTCATCGTAGTCTGCATCAGGAGCCTCAATGTCGTAGCCTCGCGACATGGAGCTGCAGCTGAGGACATGAGTGAAGAGCTTTGTTAACTTGACGTGATCCATTACCGCCTAGTTGAATGACAAAGCGGTGTGGTGATTGCCCACGACGAGGTGGCGAACTGCCTCGTCCACGGTCATCATCACGGCGTGGAGGTCCATAGAGGCTCAACTGGTCAGGTCCAGCACATCCATGAGGTGTCGATCTGCTACGCCAATGCATAGGCGGAGATCGGCTGCATCTTCTTCCTCGCTGCAGGGGCCCACGTGGACAGTTGCGTGGTGGCGTGTGACTTGGTTTAAGATTACGAGGTAGCGGGCGAGGTGTGGTCCAAAGTTGCGATGTGGTGAGCGGCCTCGATCAAAATGGAGCAACGGAGGCGGCAGAGGTCCATATCCACGACGTTCAGGTGATCGTCTAATTGAAGTCTCTTGGCGGGGAATAGTCTCTCCCAAAGTTAAAATCAGGAGGCGGTCGTTTGCGTTTTCCCAACTCGTACGCACTTGGGGTCAGAAGCATAGGATCACCAGGTCAAGATTTAGGAATATTGGGATGTTGCTGAAAGCTCTGCAACAGTCCTTGGCCGACTTAAAATAACAGTGTTTCTGTTTCCCAAGAGGGAGGAGGTCCAAGAGGCCAAGCAGTCTCCCCCTGGTTCTGCACAGGATTTGACACATCGCCCGGCATAGTTAGTTGTAACGCTCGCGGCCAAGAAGGATCAGGTCCAAGAGGCCAAGCACTCTCCCCCTGGTTCTGCACAGGATTTGACACATCGCCCGGCATAGTTAGTTGTAACGCTCGCGGCGCGTGCTTCTTCTCAGGTTCAGGAGTAGCAGTAGCGGGTTGAAGTTGTGGTTGCGGGGGTTGAAGGCACTCCCTCAGGATCCTCATGATCACCATCAGCAATACCGTTCGCAGGCGTCGTAGGAGAATATGCCGACGACATGTGCTCGTCTTGCAGAACGTTAACACGATTGCACATCTCCAGATACAAGGTATTGACTGTTGTCGCCAGCAATGGCATCAACACGTCGCACAGACTTCACGAGCGACGATGGAAGTTTCTTCTGCTTCTGCTTCCTCGCTTTGTCCTTCTCTGCCAAGTCTTGTCGAAATGGAATTCCAGTGTTTGCATTGCACTCGGAATATCAGTGGCCGTCGCCTCCACAATTAGCACAGTTCGTCGTGTGCTTCTTGTCAGCGACGTTCTTACAACGCTTGTGCTGCTGCTTGCTACGCTTGCGACCAACACCTTGACCTTGTCCTTGGCCAGCCCTAACTTGAGCAACTCTCAGAGATTGAACAGCATGTTGTCCAGTTTGTCAGCGCAATTATTCACGCTGGTGCTCCGAAGCTCACATGCGCTGCACAGCTTCCGCCAAGGTACGACTCTGACGATTGTTACTGTTAACCCGATCGCCTTGTTCACGGGCTAGTCCTTCATAAACTTCCACGCCGTTGGAAAGTAATAAACTCGCACGTTGCCACTCCGTAAATTCTCGATTCGCTCGATGAAGTCGCGTCACCTGCGCGCGAAATCATCCACATATGCAGTGACAGACTCGCCGGTATTGAGTATTCGCGTCACCAATTATTGTAGCAAATAGTCAGGATTGATTCCATCACCAGCTTCAAAATGCTATGTGATGCGTTCAAACAGAGAAGAGGCAGCACCCATGTTCTCCCGGATGTCGTCAATCTTGAAGGTCGTACGCAGGTCCACGGACAATGAAAGTGCGAGAGCCGAGAAACCCTTGTTCGTGCGCGTCTCTAACCACTATCGGTACTTGGCGCGCTGGCTGCCTCGTTAGCATCGTAGCGCTCAGCGCCGTAGGTAAAATTGTACCCAGCATTCGCGTGGCGAATGCAGCGGCACTTCGCTGAGCCACGACATGTAGTCCGCCTTGGCGTGGAGTCTGGTCAGCTTGATGGGCGGCGATCTCACCAAGGCCCTCGGAAAATCAGTCATCTCCTTCTCTGTGTAACGGGTAGCAACAGGCGTCACGTCGTTGTCTTGTGACATCTGTGGCGGCGAGGGGTGGTCACTTGCTGGGTACGCCGCAAATCTTGTAATGAACCAGAGTTTTCTGTATTCTTGGAGACAGGCGGAGATTGAAGGTTTCTTAATCCCTCAAGAAGGGTTTCGACCAATGAGCGACCGCCCCTTATATCATATCAGCCAATGAGCGAATCAGGAATTCGGTACCATCTCTTGACAGAGTGGCGTCAACAGTTGAAGTTGGGTTTTCAGTGGTCCTTGTTGTAGTTGTCGGGCCTGCCCTCGTTGGGCTCATAACCAATGAGGTTGGGGAATTAGGCGAGGAAGTGCTTGATTAGTCCGTACTTCTAGTATTTAATAATAGGCGCCATTGTAGTTGCCGCCTGTAGATATAAAGGTAGTTAGTTAACTCTTACTGGTATAATAAAATACAATAACCAATAAATCAATATCACCTGAGTGCCGGGCAAAATACCGACAGGAACGTGGTGTCTAGCAGGCAACTCTCTCTTGCTCTCACAAGCCGCTCGCAGAGCAGCAAATGCCGAAGTGAGATGGGAGAGCTCTTAGTCACCGCGTTCCGTAAAGTAGATTAGCAAACTATCATACAAATAAACCGAGTTGCATACGAAGTTGCAGTAGTTTGCTCCGCAGGGGCACGCGATCGTGGCGGCGCTCAGCCACCGATCTAGTCTTGCATACTTACTCGTAGTGAAGATATTGTATCCGTCTCGTACATGCACGCGGTGCGAGACGTGTGCAAGATCAGGTTTCAGGATGGGACTTGGGTCTTGGGTGTGCCAGTGGACAGTGGCTCTGGTGTATGAGTACATGTACTGGACACGGGTAGACTTGTAGGTAGGTCTACATCTCACATCTCGCACCGTCTTATGTGACCTGCTCTTCTATAATAGCTTTCTTGTCTGGTGTCGATATCTATCCTCGTATTCTCTGGCTTCTTCCGTTGGTAGCTGTCTACTAGCTGATATTGTAGTATTGTAGTATTTCTTGTGGTGCATCATGGACTTCTGAAAACGCTACTCGACGCTTAGACATCGCAACCACTGAAGCTTTCATGTTTTGAGATGTTGCGACTCACAAGTGAATGACAGGGTTTGACTAGAGGCCAGCAATAGGCTGCACAAATGCTGAGCGAGATGACAGAAAAGTGTTTCGCAATACAGTGAAATTAATTAAAACGTGGAGACTTCCTAGTAATAGAAAATGTACTGTCGAGAAATACACGCGGTTGCGTCTAATACGCAACTGCAGGTATTTCTTGATACACTGATACGCCTTACGAAAGCACTGTGTAAGTAGCTTCTATCGTTCTGAGGCGGTGTATGCATCTTCACCGCTTACGCAGTCTTGGAATTGTTGGAAACGAACTGTGCAATACCATTGACGATCGTACCTGGGGAAAAGTGATACAGCAAGCGCAGCTCCCACGTTGAGCCCATGCCGTATTGCTGATAAATATCTTTTAATGTCACAAAGTTCTCCAGCTCTTGATCGCATTGCAAGTCTTGTCGGATGATAATGTCGTCGGTCTTTCGAGCTTTAACCTCATCAGCCGCAGCACTCGATAACCCACTCAGTGTACAGTTGACAGTCGGCAACACAATACACATCGGCTTGGACGTCTTCAGCTGCGCGGCCAAGTGTTTCTTCAAGTGCCCGATCTTGAGCTTCGACATCGTCACGAAGAGCGTACGCTCCAATTTGGGTGCGTCTGGCTGCTCGTCTTCATGCAGTAACACCCGCAATTTCACACGGTCGGGGTCCTCCGGCTTGGAGGACGGCGTGCTCGTTTCTGTCGGCGCCATCTTGGGTTTCTTACGAGCAATTTCCTCCTCCGAGACTGCAGCAGACTGCGGAGCGCTGTCACTAGGCGAAGTTTCTCCAGGTGAGCTGCGCTTTTCTCCAACCGGTGGTGAAGCTTCATTGGACGGGGACGATGGCCGTGATGACGACGCGGAGGACGTTCCTTCTGCTTTCTTGCGTCCTCCCTGCAGCAAAATAACAACAAAAACATATAAGTGACCTCAGAAGCTCCTAATTACTCTACGCTTTGTGACGCACATTACGACGCGAGGCCTTTTGGCTCTCCTGACCCATGCGGGTGCTCTCCGTGTAGGCGTTATTGAAGTGTCTGGTGCGGTTGAGCTGCTCGATGATCTGGTCCTCATGACGCTCGAACTCAGCCAAATTCGGGTGGATATTCTCCACTAACGCGTCGAATTTCGGGTCTGGACGCAACGAGCGCTTGGATGGGATGTGGATGCGGCAGGACGGACACTCGCGCTTGCTATGGCGGATAGCCATAGAGATGCACTCGCCGCAGAATCGATGCAGACACTCCATAACCACCATCGTCTTCTTGATGATACCCAGACAGATGGGACAAGTCAGATCGGCGTTCAGTGTGCGCACTGACAGCGTCCGCGTGGCCTTCGAATCTGTCACGGGAGCGCGTGGTTGGCGGTAGATATCGAAGAGTGACAGAATCGATGCAGACACTCCATAACCACCATCGTTTTCTTGATGATACCCAGACAGATGGGACAAGTCAGATCGGCGTTTAGTGTGCGCACTGATAGCGTCCGCGTGGCCTTCGAATCTGTCACGGGAGCGCGTGGTTGGCGGTAGATATCGAAGAGTGTGCAGTCGTCCACGAGCTCAACCTCGTCGTACTTAGACCTCTGGCTCACCTGGAAGTTAGGTTTACTGCGAACCAGCTCATCGTACTCATCGCGCGTGAACGAGTACGGGTTCTGTGGAGGTTCCATGGGCAGCTAAGCTAGCAACGTTATAGTAGCTCCTGGGCTTTTGCCGCCTTTATTTTTATGTGAGGTCACTGGAGTGAGGAATTAGACGACGACCACAATGATTCACTTTAGTGACAACTGTCCTCACTGACGTGGCCTCACTTTCTGAGGAGCTCCATTCAGATAAGACATCCCCCTTTAGGAAGATCATGGCGCGTAATCTCAAGATGATGGGCGTGACCATGGGGCTGGCCATGGGCACGCGTTACGTGCTGGACGTTGAGAATTCCTGTACGTTTTGAAGAATTTTGCTCTCTTGTTATGCGGCTAATTGTTCGACTTAAATGCAGTCCAAACCGGCATTGTGATCACCCTTTACGGTTTCTCGCAGATCTTCTGCTACGGTGTCATGCTGTACTTGTATCTGAAGGCCAAGGTACAGGATAACAGTGTAGGTTGTGGGACAGAGCTGTTTTAACCTGTATCTTATGCAGAACAACACGGAGCCAGGCGTTATAACTGTGAAGGAGGACTTGGGCTTTGGCCAGACAAGCGATCGTGACGAGAAGATCACGGTGGCTGAGCACGACCAACGAATGGTCATGAAGGAGCTACAGCGCGTACGTAAAGGACAGGATAAGGTGGCAATGGTACAGGATACTGACTGTAGTGTGTGTTTTAGTACGGGCTGGGCACAGTCGTGACAGTTTTTATTCACTGGAAGTGGGGTTTCTTCCCTCC
The DNA here is from genome assembly GCA_024679045.1 of Phytophthora brassicae. Lineage (NCBI taxonomy): Eukaryota > Oomycota > Peronosporomycetes > Peronosporales > Peronosporaceae > Phytophthora > Phytophthora brassicae. The sequence goes on from JAIKVB010001624.1 coordinate 9,017, forward strand.
GCTCGTGATCCAGACTGTCACTCAGCCATTTAACCTGTTGCAGGCTAACATTGTCAAGGTGACGCTGCTTGGTGAGCGTGCGTGGGGAGAGCTGCGTCGTCCCTGGGTGGACCGCAACGATATGAGCAAGTCGATTAATTCGTGGAACGACACCATCATGTCAGCACTCGGAGAGGGTCCCCCTAAGGTGAACAAGAAGGCGGCCAAGAAGGCAGCGAAGCGTAAAAACAAGTAGAGAACCGACCGATAGATTGGGGCGTCCATGTCATCGCCGTCTTAATGTCGTTGTAGAGACAAAGTCCGAGACGTTACGAGGACGAAGCTGTTTGTGAGGGACCTTCTTCACAATTCGATCGGTACGCAGCAACAGATCAAACCGGTTCAATGAACGCACCTGTATGATCTTCGCCTTGTACGTCAACTTTTCGTCTCTGTTACTTTCTTGTCTTCTGCTGGTTGTGACTGTGTTTTCTGGGACCCAGAGAACTTTATCTCCTCTTCGGAAATGATAATAAGGCAGTTGTTCTACTTCATCCAGCAACTCGATCTTTGATGCAAGAACTGCTTCAAACAAAGTGCCATTGTCTCCACGGATATTGTAGAAGTCGGAAGTTAGAATACGACGTCGGATTGTGCCTTTGAAGTCGCGGCTTCTTGCGTAGAAAAGCACGCGGTCGTCTCTGAAAAATACAGGCATTAAATCGCTCTCTTCTGGCTCAATTTGTAAAGGAACTTCCTGCTCTTCCTCAGACTCCGAAGACTCGGAAGAGGAGACGGCTACAAAACGACAAGCTGTGTTGACACCACGTAGACCGTCAGCGTGAGTTCGGATACGCATCAGATTCTTCAACTCGTACGTTGAGCCCAACCATTGATCGTCAGTCGATTGAACAACTTCTCCACGCAACGCAGCATGGTCAACCTCGTTTTTACGTCCAAAACTTTCACTTTCTGATCGCAAGCCGGGAATTTGCACTCGAATCACTTCACCATTCCATTTGACCTCATGATCATCGTTTACTTCGGTATTCGCAGCAATTTCCTTTGTCATTTCTTGATTTGTGTTCTTGTAGTTTTGAATATGAGTCTTCTTTGGTTTAGTGGTGGCAGCGGAATCAATCGATTGGACAACATTATAAGAAGCTTCGGGTACTAATTGCTGGAAACTTGAAAAATCTAACGCTGGAAGTGGTGTAGAATGGTCTTTTTGGCTTGTTAGAGTGTTCTCAAGTTCGAGATAAGCTGCATGGGCGTCGGTATCTTTTCCTGACAGAAAAACTGAGTCTTTAATCGTCTTTTTCTCTTCGGTTTTAGTCACAGGCTTTGGAGGTACAATCCATTTCCCATACGGACCCCTTTCATGTTGCAAAGCTTCGTCTTCAAGAAAGAACCTGTCAAATTTGGGACCCATACGGACCCCTTTCATGTTGCAAAGCTTCGTCTTCAAGAAAGAACCTGTCAAATTTGGGCTCGTAGACCACGTTGAAGCGCTGATCACTTGCACCAGAGTACGGAACACTACCCTCGGAGTCCATTCTGTTTAATTCCCAGGAAGAAAATAGTATGAAGAGTCACTAAGGCTGTATTTCAATCATGTTCAGGCTTGGCAGTTAGAACTATGGGTCGATTACTACCGGTAGTGTGCTTCCAACTGGGGATCAGCAATTGCAGATTTTTAGATCAGCAACGGACTGCTCACAACAGAGAAACCCGTGGCCACACCACCTTCGTCTGTACCCGACAGCTTCGTACGTAACAAGTGACCTGCGTGCTTGTTGATGATCTCGTTCCCTTCGCTATCGAACAAGCTAGTGACGAACATTCCAAGTTCACTGATCGTGGGGCCGCTGGACGTGTAGTTGTTGCGAACAAGTACAGCAGGATTTTCCTTGGGGAAGATACGCTCCATCAGAATAAACGACTCCAACTCGGTGGGACTCATCGTCTGAATAGCAGAAGCTACTTCATCTCCGTAGAGATTATTGCCTCCACCTTCACGCTGTGGCTTCAGCACGAAAGAACGTGGGTTCGCAATGGCCATCTTCTTGACGTCGTTGATAGCTGGGGAGTCCTTCTCCAGTCCGTAAAGTCCTGCAAACGACGTCTCCAACTTCTTGGCTTCTTCCTCCGACACGAAGCGGCGAAGAACTTCCGGTTGCGCAAGCACTTGCTGAACCTTCTTGGTGCCAGCCAAATGGTACGCGATCGACGGACACTTGATAGCGTACGACCGCTCAATGAGCGTTCGACCAGCCCATTCGTGCTCCGTAGGATAGTCGTTCGGAGTGTACGCGGAGCGGAAGTACACCACAGCCACTTCACTGCCATCAATTAGCAGCGTACGCTTGCCATCACGGTCAACCAGTTTTCCTCGCGCGTCCACCTCAGCCATCGTACGACGCAGCACTCGGATACCATGGTGTTGCCACAGATTGTACTCGAGCCAGCGCTGGTCGATGGCGTTTGCCTCATTGGGCTGCACTACGAACATGACAATGGAGCTGCAGAGAGAATGAATACAGTTAAGAACGAGCTGTTCAACTGGTACTGTACCAAAAGACTGAAGACGTACTCTTTGACGCCGTAGTGCTGATACGCGGCTGCGAGGGCCTTCGGTAGCTCCGTGATAGCGTCGTTCTGAGGCAAGCCATTGCTATACTCAGACGCTGAGACGCCGTAATGTTTCTCTAGAGCAGGGATGTCAGCTCCCAATCGGTTTACAAGGAAGCTAGAAACA
>JAIKVB010001625.1:0-11751 GCA_024679045.1 Phytophthora brassicae
GCAGATACTCTTTCGGACGCCCGCCAAGGACAACGAGAGGGGACAAATTTTCAGGGATGTTCGAGGCAGGAGAGAGGCTACTTCACTGCAATGGTGGAGATTCCAGAAGAGAAACAAACCATTATCGATCGAAGCGAGTTTAATGAGAAGGAGGTGGACGTGGTCAACGCTAGGATCCGAGAAAATGGCATAGTATGGCCTGGATGTCAAACTTGATTACGTCTTTAAGCACTCATGTTGAGAGCTCAAAGACGGAGATGAAGAACCTGGTGTGCGTGTTATCACACGGGACGGCATTATCGAGCGTATTAATAGAAACTACAAGATGTCCAAACAAGAGAAACGTACCGCACGTGATGTCGTGAAGCGCCGATTCAACATGGAAGTTCGTTTGGAGGCTAAACGCAGATTTGACGGGAGCTTGCAGAACGTGAGACACTGAAGGAGCTAGAGAAGAAGCTTCGCGACGACATGAAGGACAAGGACGGCGGGAAAGCAGTGGCTGACCCTGTAATCAGCAAACCAGCGAGGCAGTGGCCAAGACTTTGGATAAGGACGGCGGGGAAGCAGTTGCTGACCCTGTAGGACAGCAAAACAGTGAGGCAGTGGCCAACGACGTGCAAGACACTTTGGGAGAAGAGGGTCCAACTCGTTGGATAAGGACGGCGGGGAAGCAGTTGCTGACCCTGTAGGGCAGCAAAACAGTGAGGCAGTGGCCAACGACGTGCAAGACACTTTGGGAGAAGAGGGTCCAACTCTGAAGAAAGTTTAGCAGTGGCTAATGTTACCAAGGACGAAGGAAAGGTGATCTATTGGATTGATAAGAGGACAAACCCCATTTCCGGGATGATAACTCACCTGGGTCGTAGACACTGGCGCCACTTCGCACATGTGAAAGGACTTGAACTTGTTCACTGAATTCCACCCACACGAGGATAAGATGAAGACAACCGCAAACCTACTGCGGATTCTGGGTAAATGAACCGCTTTTCAGTCAAGGACGTTTCGGGTGCTGTGCGCACGATGGAGTTAAAGGACGTGAATTACGTGCCGCGTGTGGCGCACAATTTGCTGTCTGTGATGAAAGCTCTTATCCAGGATGGATTCGAGATAAGGATGGTCGGGAGAAGCCGTGTGCTCCGTTATGCCTGTGAAGGATATGAAGTTGCTGCTCCGGGTACGGAGGTGTGGACTTGTATCTACTCAAAGGCCTAGGTAAGAAAGAGAGTGCTTTACTTGCTGGTGGAGGATCTGATATTAAGAAAGTTATGCTGTGGCATAGGAGGCTTGGTACCCACGCGTACACAGCACACCCGAACGTGCGTAACTTCCTCACTGAAGGTATACGTCTGTACCACATCTGGTAAGGTGACCTCATGCCCACTGCCGCACTCGGCGTAATGCTGATCAAGTAGATAGCTGTCATAACTGCGTCGCCCCACAGACCACACGGGAGGTGTCCTTCAAACATCATACCCCTCGCCTTTTCTATGACCGAACGCATGCGGACCTCCGCCATGCCATATTGTTGTGGAATGTACACTTGCGTAAAGCGAAAACGCGTTCCATACGCCGCGATCAGTCTAGCTAGTTTATCATACTATTTTGCATGATCACTTTGCACTCGAATGACCTCCTCGTCGTGCATACCCACCACTGTGTATATGCAGGAAACCTTGCGTCTTACACTTCTCCTCAGGTCCTCGTACACGTGATAGACCTCATCTCGTCTCTTCATTAGGAAGGCGAACAGGTATCTCGTGTATTCACCCACGAACACTATGAAGTATCGGTATCCACTGAAAGTGAATATCGGTAGTATACTTATATCTGTACAAAACACCTCACCAGATCGCGTAGCCATTTTAGGAGTTACTTTCTTTAGCAAAGACGCACGACTCGCAAAAGAGATTGTTTATTCGAGACTTAGGAAAACTCACTGTTCCGGTCTCAAAGTAGGTCTTGTGCATCACACGCATCGCATTCACCCCTGGATGTCCCAGAGGAAAAAACTTCAGTGTCATGGTGTGAAGTGCATGTTCGCGGATATGACGAGGATGACAGATCTGGGAATAGATTAGTGCACCTACTGGACTATGACGTAGCTCATTCCAGAGATCACATTTAACGAGAAGGAATTTCCACAGTTTCCAGCGAGAATTCTTAACGAGATACCTGACGTACTGCAGCGCAAGTATGGCTGTTACCTTTGTGATGGACAACTGGAGAGAGCTGCTGCTTCAGTGGAAGCGGTCTTACCTGATGAACAAACAGCTACCAGGACAAGAGTGAGCACTGAGGCAGACCAGGAGATATCAGTGGGTTCTCGGAGAGCCAGTGGTGGAATGATTCTACGTGATGAAATTGGATCTGTGAATGGAAGTGAAAGTTCTGTTGGAGGTTTAGACCTCTCAGTGGAGAGATCAAGGACAAGTGAACCGTCAGTGACCCGGGTTAGTGAATGACCTGGAGTCGCAGCAAGTGAGGAAAATGTGGCACCAGTGCAAGCGGTAGTGGCCAGTGGACCACAAGATACACCGGTTAGTGAACGACTACGTGTTACTACTGGGGGTACCGGTGACGCATGGGCGAGTGAGGCTCACCAGTGAGGCAACAGGGACACCTGGTAGTGGTATACCAGCGTCCAAAGCCAGTGAGGTACCTGTTCCTAGGGCCAGTGAGGCTATACCACGGGAACAGGTTGATACATCTAGCGCACAAACCAGTGGGATACAGATGCATGAAGATAACCCCATACGAGTAAACTCAGGACAAAGTGAAGGTGTGAATCGCAGTGGCGATAGTGTGAATACATGGATTGATCACCTAAGTACATGGAGTGTGGATGGAAACGTCGGTGAGATAGATTTCAATCTTGACTATAATATTGAACCCAATGATGGGGTGGCGCAAATATCGGTGGACGCACTGAGGAGTCATTCTCAGAGCGGGGGATAAGTGATGCAGTCAAGTACAGTAGGAACACCCAGACCAAGTGGTCCTCCTCCCTGAACAAGCGGTAACCTGGTTCGAGAAATTCATTGCTAGCCGGGCTGACAGACGACTGATTCAGAATCTACAAGAAGATAATGACAGTGGTCATATGTCTTTCCTGTCCCGTGAGTTAAGACGAAGAGGAAACAGAAACGTGCAATACGCCCGCAGAGAAGAAACTAGACAAGTTCCCGTTCCCCACCAAGGACTTTCATAAATTCTGCGTCTCCATACTCACACTCAGTTAGAGGCGAGACTTGTGGATGTTGCTCCGGAAGGCAAGGCTGTGCTGTGTCCATGGATATGAGCTCTACTCAAAGTGGTGGGCACAACGGAGCGTGTATTGTAAGGCAAATGTCAGTTCGTGAGAGGACGGGAGCCCCTTGTGGGCCTGACGACGAAAAGTTGCTGAGTACATGTATGACGAACAGCATGTGTGGGAACGGCGAGCTGCACGATGTGTTGCTCTTTGCAGAAGCAAGACACCACCTGAATCATGACGTGTGGCCACAAGGTCAGCCGTTTTTTGTTCGTCGGCCCACCTGGAAAGGGAAAGTCGTTTACGGCGCTAGCTCACTGAATCCAACGTTCTGGGACGTGATTTGGATTCATTACTCTCGAGCTAAGGGCCACTTTAGTTGTGTTTGGCTTTGATGCACCATGTAATTAGTTTGTGTTGTGGGGAAGAGATGGTAGCGCGTGATCTGGAGAAAATATTAAAGACGAAGTCCACCCGAAAAATCATTGTATTTCTCGATGGGTACATTGAACCATATTCAGCTGTAGATGCCGCATATATCAAGTGGCAACGGTGGCATCTTAATGATACAATCAGGCACCGGCTTATTTGGTTTAGCTCGATGGTTGGATCCGGAAAAGGAATTCGTTTAGACTAGCCGCACGTTCCGAGATTATGGACGAGGAAGACGACTTTAAAATGGAGGAAGAGCAAGACGAGGCTCTACCAGTGAAGGAGCAGATTCTCTTTACGCTGATATCGCGGCTATTTGTTGAGTACACGGAAGCAGTTCTAAAGGACGGTTTTTTCGAAGCGTAGTGGACTTCTTTCCCCATTGTCAATCCCATGACGATCCAGATAAGGAAAAGAAAAAACGACTCAAATTGCTGCTAGAGATGTACTTTGTGGTCGGAGGAAGCGCGCGACTCATGTTTAATAACACGACAGAAGAGGCAATTTTCCAACTCAAAGGGGCAACAGAGAAGGTAGTAAACGTTTCAGCATATCTTCAAGGCTTTCTGGGCGATGCGTCATTTGGTGTTTTGAACCTTTTACTTGCTCATTATCAAGATGACGACGTTTGACTGGTGAGCGAGTTCGTAGTGCGCTAAAGGTGCACCCTTGTAGTGTTTCCGGATTCAGAAGCAACTTCAGAATGTAACACAGGGCGAGGCAGCTGGCGATCCTGCTGAGAAACTTGTACCTAGTGTATTTGAAGTACTTGTGTAGTAGCTAGAAACTTGTAGATTGAGAGTTTGGGATAGCCGTCGCTATCCCTCAATCTCAATGAAAGATATATAGTCCTTCTCACTGTCGCCAGCAAGTAAAGGAAATATGAAAGGTAGCCAGAGATTCCACTTGGATCACTGGTCACCTGTTATATAAGCTCTCATGAATATTGACGGCACCCAGATCACCTGGATGTGCCTCGCCATTAATCACTACTGAACTGGATGTACCAGAGTCAGTCAACAGTCAGCCATGATGACTGGCTGCTGCTGTGTCGTTCACAGATTGATAGCTTGAGAAGTCTGGCGGCGGACGTGGGGTTGATTCTGCAATCCACTACACTGCCCTCAAAGCTCAAGTCCGTCGCGTGGCTTCAAAATACCTCAGCTCTGGTCATGATCTCCCCCCACTGGCCTGTGAGCTTCAGTAGTTCGCGATCGGGTTCGTTGACTGTCACCTTGATCCAAAGCTTCAGCCGATGTTCGGTGCCTTGGGGTGCTTCGTCGGTCACCCTGCACTGCTCGAGGATCGCCCTCGGTGACAGTCTCGGCAGGATATTGGTTATTGTCAGGTCCAGGTAGATCCACCGTGAGCTGCAGCGCAGAGCCAGCTGGGTCACCTCTGTTGGGTTCCTGAGTAACTTTGTTGTTGTCAGCAGGTTGCTGTCGTGATCGTCGGCGTCTGGGCCTACGGTGTCTCGCACTCGTCGGTCCTATCACTTCTGTGGCGGTCACATGCTGATGTGGTCTTTGGTCCAGACTTGTTGTTGCCTTCACCCAGTGGTCTCGCATTTCCTGTTCGGCGGTGGCAGCATACTTCTTCACTAGTTCTGGAACATCGTGAATGAGGTTGGTGAGTGGCTCGTACGAGTTCTCTATGGGCTCAAGACATATCCATTTCACCAAAACATCAAATTTTTGTATTGCTTCGTTCCAGCGATGTTGCTGTAACTTCTCGACCACCAGTATGATGCCTTGCGTCGCGACATGCTCCAGTAGCTCCTCACTTACGATAAATTGTTATTTGCGTAGAATTTCAATCTTGAAGCGTGGACGTCTAGTTCAGCGCCAGTATTGAGGTGATGTTCTCGGAATGAATGCGTGTCGACCCGCACTACGCGGTATGGTCCTACCCAAGTGACAGCACCTTATTGCTGCTCTTTTCATCGACGCGAGATCTTAGAATAAAATCTCCTTCAGTAAAATTCACCACATTTTCTCCTCGCTCCTTTTTTTGTTCAACATCCGTTGGTTCACACGTTGGTCTTTGACAAGCTTGTGCATGTCCTGAATGCTACTTCGAAGGGCAGCGAGAAAATCTTCGATCATTTCACTGACGGGTATCTCCGTTACTTCACCCGTATTAGGCATGTAAAACTCTTTAAGAGGGGCTGGACACAGCAGTCCGGTGAAAAGCTCCGGTGGGGCTCTCTTTCTATGTGACGTTACTGCTGTGTGGTTCAGGCTGGACTGCACCATTGGTACTAGGTACACCCAGTCCTGATGATTGACCTTGTACTCCAAGATTATCGTGCGGATGACTTGAAGAACGTCCTTATATACTCGCTCAATGGATCCGTTGATCCAAGGGCAGTAAGCACGCGCATAGTCTTGCTGCGTTCGCAGCCGTCTTGCTAGTTCTCCAATCACTTCGTTCTTGAAGTGTGTACCTTGATCGGATATCCAGCATGGTGGTAGTCGATATCGTGAGTACCACGCCAGCATAGCTTCCACCGCCATCGCACTGTCGGCTGTGTCTGTCACGACAAGTTCAGTGAAGTGTGAGGCGTGGTCATTTAACACCAAAACGTACTTGGGGTCGCCGAAACCATCACCCATTGACAGAAAGTCAAAATGCAGAACTCCGTTTCGTTCTTGGCAATCGATTGTTTCACTCCTTGGCCTGGGGATGAAGCTCCCCCTTTCGTATGCAGACACAGTCGACATTGGCGAACGAAAGTTGTGGCCACGGCAGATAGTTTCCCAATCGTAAAAATCGCTTCACGTAGGCCACCATGGCTGCTTTGCCACAGTGTCCACGAGCTCCGCAGTGTGCAATGATACAGAGGCGTAGGATGACGCCATGGGCGTCCGAGGGGATCCAGATGCGATCCTGAAGAGTGAGAATGCCGTCGGTGGTACGATCGGCTCCTGGTGGAGGGTCATACCATGATTGCACTTGTGAGATCTCCGCAAAGGTCGACCAAACGAAATTAGGATCGTCCAGAGGCATAGCATTGAGAAACCCTCCTCCGTGTTGACGCCTAACTCGGTGGTCGATGGCTCTTGGCGGTCGGCAGCACTGATACGTGCACTGGGCGTGCTCGTCGTAGTGGGTGCTGCTGCGTCTATTGTTCGGATCCGTTTTATTGCGGTGGCTGCTGGGACGTTGTTAGCAGCCCACCTGCTAATCATGTCGGTCCAAACGTTATGGGGCCCGGCGATGTGCTTAATCACGTAGTTATAGTTCATGAGCTTGATATCCCATCGTAACAGCTTGCCATTTACGTGTTTCTTCCCGTTTTCATCAGGGACGAAGACATGTAGTAATTTTCGGTGGTCGCAGAACATCCGAAATCCTTGTGGGCGCGACAACAAGTAGTCTAATTTATCGCACGCAAGGGTGATAGGGAATCTTTTTCAATGGCAGTCCAATTTAATTGGCCGCCACTGAAAGTTCCACTTAAACACTCAATTAATTGGTGTTGCTGTTCGTGGATGGGTACTGTGATGTCATGGTTTTTGACTTGCGTTACGATCACAGCCCATCCAAGATCTGACGCATCGATCAGTAGGCAGGTTGTTGCACCGTCGTCAGGGAAATTTAGCGTAGCGGCAGAAATTAGCATCTTAGTTACGTTGTCAAATGCCTCCTTACTTCACTTCAGCTCAATCAAATTCCAGCTGCGGCGCGTTTGGTACGCCGTGTTTTGGCCAGAGCTTCGTCGAGTCGCTCTGTAGCGGGGAACTAGACGTGCATAGTCAATGAGGCTTTCCCGCATCCAGTTATTAGCGCATATAAATTGCTGTAGCTCTCCAGCAGTGCTTGGGTACGGTACTGCACAGAGAGTCTCGATCCTTGCAGGGTCGTGGCGAACGCCAGCAGCGTTTATAATCTTCCCGTACCATTTTACCTCTTGTTGATACATTCTTGACGCTCAGCTTGAGTCCAAAATCGTTCAACAATGAGAATAACTCTCCGAGTTTCTCAAGGTAGGTGTCGATGTTATCAGCGAAGAGTAGCAAATCATCAATAAATGCTTTTACAATAAAGTAGCAAAGCACTATTCCATAGTTTTCTGGAAATGAATTGCCGCGTCTCCGCAGCCTTGAGGAACGCGATGTGGAGTGTAGATCTTCTCATCTGTCATATAGGACAACCATTCTTGACAAAACTCTGCAAAACGTAATTGCCAAAATTCTTTAGTAAAATCAAACAATCCGAAATGTTTCATTCCACGTGCATTTTCCATTACGAGAGATAAAATAGGCATAACTGCTGCCATAATATCGGCCATCGAGTTGACTTCGCGATAATCGGCCGTCTGCCGGAGATCCATGAGTTATTGTGACTTTTTGACGGGGGGGGGGTACGGGACTAGCCCAGCGACTCGTCGTGTTTTCGTAAACCCATCATTTGCAGGGTTTGGCCCCATCCCTCAAACGCACATCTAGTGGCGGCACACGGCGGAGGATCATCACGTAATTCGAGGCGCCATACGTCGTACATGTGCACGACAGTACGCAACTTCTCGACTTTGTTCGATGGGAAGCCGTGCAGTACAGCCCTTTCAATCAGAGTCTCAACTGCTGCACGGACTTCCTCATTGAAGGAAACATGTCCAGGAGTGGTTGGACGTTCATCAGCCTCTCATTCAAACGGGTCGCCACTATCTTCGTGGTGTGACGCCAACTGCTTCAGTTGACGGCCAACATCGATTCCGAGTCTCCCGAGCTAATCCTTGCCTATAATAAACTCGTTATCGTCCTGTTCCACTATTAGGCACGGTACAGCTTCCGTTGGATGTACCGGCTCAGCAGCAGTGTGGATAAGAACTCATAGCATAACCTGCATCTTTGCTACCACCGGTCGGGCATCAAAAGTCTCGATGCGCACCGGGGTGTCCAACAGAACCTGCTGTGCTGTGGGGTCTGTAGCGCGCAGTAATTCCCAATGAGAACGGCAAATTTCCGTGTGGTCGGGCCCAGTGTCCGGACAGCACGGCAACTCCAGAATGTCATTAATCATTACAGTTTGTGTCGGCGTCGAGAGTTTCTCTTGAGTCTCTTCATTCCAGACTTCCAAGACTTGTTGGCCTCGCGAAGCTTCGCACGTAGCACCAATTTTTCCGCATAAGTAGCCTTGGTACAATCACTCAGCCGGTGCATCTCCTGGCACTTTGGGCATGGCGATGGTGGCTCCTTCTGGGAAATTGGCTTCTTCCCGGCCTTCCTGCCGCCCTTGTCGATCTTCATATCGGTCGTCTGCTGCTTAAACCTCTTCTTGGGTCCACCAACAGCAGGTTTCTTGGGCTGGACAGCAGCAACCTTCCCAGACGATTTTGAGGACGAGTGAGATTAAGTCTTTTCCTTCACCATCACCCTTATCCTCTTGTTCTTCTGGAAATGGCGTTCGTTCTCGAGGGCCTTATCGTAGGTCAAGGTATATAGTTCTCAAATATTCTTGGAAGCCCCTTTGTCCGTCCAACGCGTAGCAGTTTAACGTCCTCTTTCAACACTGGCGGGGCGAGACAGGAGATTAGGAGTTTACACTTCTCCTTCTCGCCGTCCACACCAGTGAAACGTCTTCCAGTTCATGCTATAATCAATCTCCTGGAAACTTGGAAGTAGGCTAGGATTCGAGCGTCAACGTCTGTTTCCCTCAAATCCATCTACAATTCCTTCTTACATAACGCTTTGATGTCCGGCAGATCGTCGTTCTTCACTTTCTTGATTAGGGCCTGGATCTCGGCAATGAGCATGCCCTCTGTAACATCGGCAACATCGTTGCGAAGACGCAACCCACAAAACGACTCGAGCAATCGCAAATCAAACGATACATTTACGTTCTGCGTAATCAGGTTGTAGTCTTCGCCCGAACTCCGACATCGAGCTTTCATATTGGCCCTATACCCCCTGCACATTTTGTCCCATTTGACCAACGCGTCATGGGCAATGGAGGTTACCTTGGGCGGCAGTACAGACGTGAAGATGGGGATAGGCATCCCAGTTGATGAGTTTTCAAAGGGCTCCTCCTCGTCACTTGAGTCACCACTGGCTCGTCCATGTTTCGCCACGGGCACCAGTAGGTCTTGGGGTATTCACAGTAATCTTAGACAGCGATGGGTCGAGACGGCTACGGCGAAGAGTAGTTTAGCCAGTACGTCTAGTACCACGTGGAGGTGTAGTACTTTAGTTACCAATAAAGAATAATTTGTAGTGTTTCCGGATTCAGAAGCAACTTCAGAATGTAACACAGGGCGAGGCAGCTGGCGATCCTGCTGAGAAACTTGTGCCTATAGTATTTGAAGTACTTGTGTAGTAGCTAGAAACTTGTAGATTGAGAGTTTGGGATAGCAGTCGCTATCCCTCAATCTCAATGAAAGATATATAGTCCTTCTCACTGTCGCCAGCAAGTAAAGGAAATATGAAAGGTAGCCAGAGATTCCACTTGGATCACTGGTCACCTGTTATATAAGCTCTCATAAATATTGACGGCACCCAGATCACTTGGATGTGCCTCGCCAATAATCACTACTGAACTGGATGTACCAGAGTCAGTCAATAGTCAGCCATGATGACTGGCTGCTGCTGGGTCGTTCACAGAGTGATAGCTTGAGAAGTCTGGCGGCGGACGTGAGCTTGACCCTGCAATCCACTACAACCGTGTCTCCTGCAAAATGTTGCGAATATGTTCCACGTGAATCAATCTATGAGTGGTTGGATCCTCGAAGCTTGGTTTTTTTGGGAGCTCTCTAGCAAAGGACTGACATGGAGTGTGAAGGTGGAATCAGTATTACAAAGTTGTAAGTGGCAAAAATCTGCAGTTATCTATTTTAATCCACATTATCCAATGGCACTGAGAGATTGGTCCGACGTGGGGCTCCAATCATCTTAACACTCAACGCTACTATGGATGTCCGTCTGTCACGAACATTACATTTTTTTTTAGGTCGATTTTAGGCCGACGCACGCTCGTTGGCTGCCGAGCGCAGCGAAGGTGGCCTTGATTGGATAAAATACTCGGAGTGCGTTGCGGGACCGAAGGACCGAGCGCAGCGAAGGTGGCCTTGATTGGATAAAATACTCGGAGTGCGTTGCGGGACCGAAGGGCCCTCCCCAGCCCCCGACCAACTATCGCGGCGATTAGTGCAGCGAGCCCCTGCGAGCGGAACGGGTCCGCTTACTACCGGAGCGTAGCGTAGGTAGCTAAACATATTATACTAACAAACACGTACCCCCGCGTAGCGGCGGCAATCGGCTAGTCTTAACACTCAACGCTATTATGGATGTCCGTCTGTCACGAACATTATATTTAGGCCGATTTTTTCTGCCGAAACACGCTCATTGGCAGCCGAGCGCAGCAAAGGTGGATACGATTGACAAAAATACTCGGAGTACTTTGCGGGACCGTAGCGTAGGCAGTCTTACTCACTATTATAACAAACATATACCGTCGCGTAGCGGCGCCACTCGGTTAACTTACTGTTAACTAACAAACACTTACCGCCGCGTAGCGGCGGCACTCAGCTAGTGTGGAACCAAGGCGGGTACGACGCCCTTTATATCAACTTGACGTAGCGGCGGCACTCAGCTAGTGTGGAACCAAGGCGGGTACGACGCCCTTTATATCAACTTGGAAATGCGACTGGTCCGATTTGTATAAGTGACGCGTTCTGAGCAGTATTCATTCGACCCACCCCTTCGTGCACTTGTTGAACCGACTTGCCCATGGACCACTCAGAGAAGTTTCTGTTGGTGTCATTGAACTGTGTTTTATTGTCCATTGGCCAGGTTGAACGACTTTGTGCTCCCAGTGAGTCCGGCAGATTTTAAGAAGAACGTTGCGAGCGTTGCTTCATCGGAACCACGCCCTACTCGAGGTAATCCTGATCAGATTGCACTGGAAAGGTCCTAGCAATTGGAGTTGATTATGATATTGCCACGTATAGTTCAGCAGAAAGATCGCGAGCTAGCTAGAGGTGCTAGCAGCAGCACGGCCTCCGGATATATCTGGCTCCAAGGTGAGAGTCGGATCTCCTCAGTGTGTGAGTTGCAGCCCAAGTGGCT
>JAIKVB010001626.1:0-11747 GCA_024679045.1 Phytophthora brassicae
AGAGAGATCTCCTAATTCAGACCACGCATCAGCCAATCAGAACTCGTTGAGACACCAGGTCACTAGGCGAGATCTCCTAATTCAGACCATATAAATAGGGGAGTGGCTACCTGCACAATAATTAAAAAGGGCAGTGGGAAGAGGGTGAACGGAAGGAGCGTGTGCGAGCGCGCGTAGCCACAGCAAACCCGTGCGGGGTGCCCGCGAAGCAGGGCCGCGCGGTATTTGCGGAGGCGGGCCCAGCGCCGAGCTCACGAGCGAACCGAGCCTTGTACTCGCCAGGAGTTAGAATCTTTTATCGCAGGAGCGCAGCGACTGCCTTTGCGAATCAAAGACTTTCCCTCGCATGACACCCGTCCTCGCGGGAAGGCCCATCCCCAAGATAAAATCAGTAACACCTTGTATTGATTTAAGTATGAGCCTCAAAAGCGCCCGGCTCAAGACTGTGCGTGTAGCCTCTGCCATATAAATAGTGCACGAGGGCAAAGAGCGGGTGTTTCGCTGCAAGAAAAGTGCTATGACGCGTACTCCAGGACAGCAAAGAGGCCACACGAGGACGAGGGAGTCTGGCAAGGAGCCCAAACAGTTCAAGTGCGTCGAGAAACCTTTTGCCAAAAGCGCGATGAACCACGACGCGACTCCTTCAACACACAAAATGCACATGACTGTGCGCCACTTCTATTTTTTTCTCACTCGAGCTCAAATAAATCCAAGAAACGAAAAATTTACAATTTGATCGACCAAGTGCGAGACAGGTTTTTGTAGATCCGGCCATATATATTGGTTGGCGGTGAAAAAAGAGAATTAACTAGATTTTGGTAATAAAAGATGGAAACATTTCACAGCGTACATGGATGCGTCGGTACTTGTACATCTCGTGTCCGATTTACAACTCTACAACTTCAAGAAACTCGGGTCTGAAGTAGGAGATCTCGAATACGGTAATAGGACAAATCTGAGTTGCTGTTTGATGGCTGTCCTATTAGGACAGCGAATTTTACTCGTTTTGTCCTAAAAACCATGCGTGCTGTCCTAATTTCAGGCCAGAAACAGGTCATTTCGAAGTAATTTACCAAGGGATTTTAGGACAATAGGACATTTTAGGACGCCATGTAGGACGCATTATCTTTTACCGTTTTGGCTCCATCGGTCTGCGTCTCATCATTCGCAACGCGTATCAAAGCCGCCGTTTGTTCGCAGAGCACTTCATCCTTTCCACATTGGAGAATATGCTTGATAGGCCAGCGTTTCGCCTCCAATTCCGGATAAGGCAAGTATGCAAAGAGATGACGCAGTACTACATAGTGGCGGAGGAGCCACATTTGCAGTTCTTCCACCGCCGCCTGCCGTTTTCGAGTAGTCGGGATCCCGAAGATGGTTCTATACAGTAGCTGTTGCACCATTTGCCAAAAGCTTCCCTGTTCGCCGCCTGCATCAATTCCATCAAAGGTCTGTCTGCAGGCGCGAGTTGCTCCTCAGCATCTACCTTCAAGATCCGCGAGTAGGCGAAGTCTACTGCTGGTCCAGTGACCACTCTCGTGTACCTGCTGGGTGGAGAAGCAGTCGGATCTTCATCGTCATCTGGTGGTGTGAGGTCCACTGCATAGCCGTCGGCCCCGTATGCTGCGTGCAGTAGTCCTTTCTCCGTGCGCAGTAACTCATCTAAGTCATCGATTAAGAACTTATGGTCATGGTCAAGCGTGGGTAAACCCCTCCTGGCATGAACTATGTCCAGCCTGTTTCGATTCGACATTTTGTTGATAATTAGTGCATTGATTTCGTCCGAGTCGTCCAGCAGATTCACCTCCGTCAAGTCAGTGTTAGCCTGTGAGAGCGACATCTCATTGATGGAATGTTTCCGTTCATACACATCAGATAGACCTATGGGCTGTAAGAAAAAACCCACAGAGAAACGGGTTGAATACCAGCAATAAATAAAAGACAGGTTTTAACTCCTCCACGACGAAATGAGGTGCTTACTTCAGAGTTTGATAAAAACTAGCGGGTTCTCGAGTACATAATTGTCAAGATTAACTACTAAGTTTTATCCTCGAATTAGTGATAGTTGTAGGCAGAGTGACGACCATCGTCCGACCCAGTAGACTGTAAGCATCAGTAGCTGGGTGTTCTTTTAGATATTCCATAGCGTCTTGAACGCGGATCGAGTCTTCTTGCTCGCGATCGAGTGAAATGAAGATCTTGTCCACAAAATGACGTGCAACTTCAAGAGCTTGCGGTGTCTGAGGTACCAATAAACTGGCCAAGAAGAACATTTCCACTTCATGTCGTTGGATGAAGCCATCTCCATTATACCAATAAACTGGCCAAGAAGAACATTTCCACTTCATGTCGTTGGATGAAGCCATCTCCATTTAAATCGTACGCATGGAAAAGGAAGTCCACACGACAAGCAGCATCCCCCTTTTCAAGAGCACTTAAAGCTGCAATGAACTCTGGCCAGTCTAAAGCTCCGGAACTGTCGGCATCCAGTACATCAAAAGCTCGATCAACGAAGAATTGATCTTCCACTGACAGCTGTGGGACTCCGTGACGCAGCGTCTCCTTATCGATTCCACACGAGTTCTTGGCCATAGAACAAAGCGCTTTAAAGCGAGCCCACCGAGCGAACAATTCAGCTCGTGAATAACCCGTCACTGTCATTAAAGCTGCAAGATCCTGCTCCAGTAGAAAGCCATGCTGTTCCGCTACAGACAGCGTTTTACAAGCGACTTTTCTTCGACGTTGCAATTGAGCTTTTGGCTGTTGCTGAGACCTCGTAACTACTTTTTGCGGTGGTGAAGCAGTGAACATCCGAGGTGTTTGCTTCACATGATCGTCTTTGCTTTTGTGTGCAAATAAAATCCTCCTGTGGGTGTGTGTAATTCGAGATCGAAGACCAGTAAGTTGATGTTTTACAGGCGACGACGGACGATCGTTGTTTTCCTTAACGTTTTGCGTTAAAGTTGTGTATTTTTGAGTTGCAAGTTGCTGGAGATGAAGCTGTTCATTGTGCATGTCGTACGCTGAGCTGATGGATAATTGTGAAAGGTTTCGTTGTGGCAATGGTTTGGCTCGAAGTAAGGAGAACTCTCTCATACATGACAAGTCTAACAACGTTCGATTTCGCACAGTTTCGAGAAAAGTTGCAGCTGAAGTACCAGGGATCGTTGGTTTACCGTCGGCAGTAAAATCAACTGCTTCCGATGGCATTGTGAAGGCGAAGGGGAGGCTAGCGAGACCGCGCTGATGACGCGCAGATTTTGAAGTTAAGACGCTCGCATTATTCCAATGTTGTGGGAAGATATCAAGCTCCATGTATGACGCTGCAACTCTCTGGTGACATCCTCCTGCGTCCATTGTAGCTCAGTTTTATTGCCATGTAACTGGAGATAATAGACTTTTAGCCTATTTATATCTTTGCTTCAACCTAAATCAAGTCATAATTGTAGTAAATCACTGACTCAAAATGTACCCAAAACAAAAGGAAAGCCGAACCAGTAACGGAAGGTCGACCTTTGACCCAAAGTTTTTTTATTTTTTTCTTCATTCTTCATCTTTCGCTGACCCCACCAAGTCGATAGTCGAACGGAGTGAAAAATGTATTCAACGTACTTGTTAGCTGTAGCATTCTTTGCTACTAGCACTGGTGCTTTAATTTCAACTCGTTCGGGTCTTCGTCCATGGGTCGATTTGGATACTCCGAAATCTGCTTACACTGTCTCTTCGTCCCGTGGAGCGACTTGGGATCTCGTTATGAGCGACGAATTTAACGTCCCAGGACGCAATTTTACAGCAGGTCGCGATCATATGTGGACGGCTTTGGAGATGCCCGATGGCGTGAATTCGGCTCTTGAGTATTACAGTACGAATATGACGAATACAGTCACGGATTCGGACGGTCGTGGGGTCTTTCAGATCAAAATCATGGAAGAAGAAAACATCACGTACACTGTATGGAACACGTACGCTAAACCTGCAGGTTTTGAGACTCACAGTATGTATTATCGTGCTGGAATGGTCCAATCGTGGAACAAATTCTGTTTCCAAGGAGGAAGAATGGAAGCAATGGCGAAACTACCAGCGACAACGAGCTCGAAAAACCCAGATGTCGGCAATGCTAAAGGGCGAGTGAAAGCAGGTGCATTTTATCCTACTTGGCCGGGTATTTGGCTACTGGGCAATCTCGGTCGAGCTTTATTCTCCCAATCAACAAGTCGAATGTGGCCATGGAGTTATGATGAATGTAATCAAGATCTTAAAGACTTTCAGAGGATTAGTGCTTGTGACAGTAGTCCAGGACACGGATTGAACCCGAATCAAGGTCGAGGAGCTCCTGAAATCGATCTTTTAGAAGGTGGAGGCGTCGCTATCTCGTCCAGTATCCAACTTGCTCCTGGTATGCCCGATGCATTCCGTATCGTCCCACCAACTGGAGAAGATAGTCCCTATTGTGTATACAGTGCTAGCTGCACTACTATGGGTGCTAATTTCCCAGGTATTCCTGCACAAATCTATGAAGCTAGAAATCACGATACTTGGTACCAAGGACTTCGATATGCACCCAACCCACTGTGTGGCTCTGATAACACGTTAAAGCAAGACGCTAAGACTGTCATTGCTAATGTGAAGGCAGGGATTACAAGTAATACTTGTAAGGGGGTTAATACTTGTCCTGCATCAGGAGATGGTAATCTGGATATTGGATTTATTGACGGGAATGAAACAAACGACAAGTATTGGGGAGTCAATGATATTGGCGGTTGTATGCCAGTGATCAATGGCTACATGGGTGCATTCCTATGTGATCCTGACAGTGACAATAAAAAATGTTCCGATCCGTTAGGAGCTGAAGAGCCCAAGAAGAAACTTATGGCACCATTCGAGTACCAAATGGACGCTATTTCTGCTAATTGGCCGGTACAACTCGCTGCTTATATGGATTATCTCAAGTATGAAGTCGAGTGGGTTATGGGCTCTCAAGGGTA
Source organism: Phytophthora brassicae (assembly GCA_024679045.1). NCBI lineage: Eukaryota > Oomycota > Peronosporomycetes > Peronosporales > Peronosporaceae > Phytophthora > Phytophthora brassicae. The sequence goes on from JAIKVB010001626.1 coordinate 4,986, forward strand.
CATTCGCTGGATGCTTGATAATAATGTGATCTTTGAGATCCCGTCCGAAAGTGTTGAAAATGTACCACAAGACGACGCCAAGTCGAATCCTAAGAAAATTATGCTGGAAGAACCCATGTACATCATTTTTAACGTCGCTCTTTCAACGAGTTGGGGTGCTGTACCACCCAATCCAGGACTTCCATGTCGTGGAGACGGGAAAAATGCTGAGACGAACGCGATCTGCGATGGGTTCCCGATGTATATGAATATCGACTACATCCGAGTGTATCAAGATCTGTCTTCCAGCTCGACGATGGCTATCGGTTGTGATCCATCCACACATCCCTCGAAACAATGGATTGAAGATCATATCGACGAGTACGAGACAGCAGATAACAAGTGGATTGAAGTCCACGGCGGCGCCAACTGCAAAGAAGATGATGACTGTACAGTCGGTACTTCTCACGTCATAACAGGAACTTGTAACAAAGGACGTTGTGTCTGTGGGTCTTCGGGGTCTTGGGGCGGTCCTCGTTGCACTACACCAGTGGCTGATACAGCGAATGGAGAAGGCTACGGCCCTCCTGTGGTCATTACGATCCTGTTTGCTGTCTTCCTCATCTTCATCTTTGGCTTTGTCGTGTACAAAATCATCGATCAACGCAACAAAAAGGTGATGATCGTTGGCGCTGGTGTCACTAACCCCGCAATTCTTGCTAAGGTCGAGTTGGAAGACGTTCCACGCTCGGGCAGCTCCGAAGACAAACTGGTGTGAGGTTTGTAGTGAGGAAATGAATTGAATGAGTTGACTGCGAAGAAAAGTTAGTCGCAACTTTAACATTACATAATGCATTTAGCTACCGACTTTCTTCAGTTTGTATCTCTGTCAAAAGGTCTTGAAGTTACTCCGAGTCGCCATCGTGGAATGTTCCTGACAATATTTTTTCTTCCTTGCCTTGTTCTTGGCTGTCAAAAATACAGAATTACAATAAATATTGAGGACATCAATAATAAATAAAACAATAAACGTACTTGGACGGCTTCGGGATGGTGATATTGTTTTCCAACTGGTTCTTCGACTGCGCCTTCTCTTTATCAGTTGTTGGTACAAAGTCACGATCCGGTCCCGTAAATATGCCCTGAATACAGCATCAAATAACCCACCGCTTTAATATCAAGCAATAATTACTTAACTCAAACACTCAATTTTTACCTTGACTGCTGGACTCACAACTGGCGCTTGTACAAACGGATTCTCCGTCGCATTGTCCCCTGTAGAGCCCTGGAAAGCGTTCCATGACGGTTGATGCACGATGACTGCGGGTTTTTCTACAATAAAGCAAAATCTCCAATCAATATCTACTCCAGCCTTCAATATACCAGATCCACGTACTTGCAGCCACAGTCTGCAATCCGTGTAGCGATTGCCGCACTTGAGCCTTTTCACTGAGCAGTTCCAGTCTCGTACGTTTCGTATCCTGCTCTCGATCCACAACCAATCGACTGTCTGAACTGTACGTGTGACGATTCGGTAGCGGCGGTAAAAAGCTCGGTACATGAGGTGGGAGACCTTCACGTCGTCCGATCTTCGTCTGCTCAATAGCGTTTCCAGAGATATCTCTTTTTCTAGCTGGAAACGCTGGAACATCTCTTGGAAAAGGTCTTTTTGCTGTCTCCAGGGTCTTCACCAGGTCTTTAATGTCCACTGGAGCTGGTTCCAGATCTTGCATTGCTTGCACTACGTCTGTGGCCTTGGGCTGTGTTCGTCCTGCCAGCTCAGCGATGTCTTTAGCAGCTCCTCCAATACGCTGGATATCTGTAGGTGTATATAGTTGTATACATAATGTATGCTCGTCAGCAATAATTGATAAATATATCAATAATGTTATAATAACAATTATTTACATTTGGCCAATATCTCCGTGAGCGCGTCTGCCGCCGACTTTTGCACCGCGTCACAATTATTTACATTTGGCCAATATCTCCGTGAGCGCGTCTGCCGCCGACTTTTGCACCGCGTCGAAGCCCACACCTCTAGCGATGTGAGCCACACTCATCACTGATAAATTGCGCGCAAAGAGGTCCCCGCTCGCGAGGCCAGCGGCTCCTCCGAGCGCACCCAAGCCGTCCGCCGCTTTCTTACTCATGCTGACACTGGTCCCAGCTGAAGCAGCGTTTGGCGCCTTGCGCGTCTCTTTTTTGCGCGGTGTCGCGTTGGAGGCGCCTGCACGCTGCGAAGAAGGCGCTGGTGCTGCATTCTTGGCCTTTGTGGGCGTGGGGGCCGCAGCCGCGTCGGCAGCATTTTTAGCGGGCATAGCAAATTAATTGACGATCCGATGCAATTTAAAGTAGTTTAGCGTAAAATTCAATGATTGGCCAAAATTTAATCTGTTGTGATTGGCTCAAAAGGGTATACCACTTCAACTATACTTCAGATGGTGTCAATAATACTGTTTTTTTTCATGTAGTAATTGTCTGACGTTTATTTTCTTGGTTTCGTTACGAGTACATGCAAAAGCCTTCTGCATGCACTTTGCGTCCGTGTGGTAAATACGTCCATCCCGTACTCCATGGAGCTGTCACGTAGACCGGGGACGGCTTAGTACACACGAGCGAAGGGCGGAACGTGCTTGCACTCGTTCTCGTCCAGCGTCTGATCCTGAACCGCGCGGTAGCCAATGTGCGTCTTACCGGTTTCCTCATTGTGGTAGGCGACCGTGTGCTTCATCCAGTTGACGTCGTCACGATCCGCAAAGTCCTCACGAGCGTGAGCACCACGCGATTCCTTACGAGCCTCAGCTGCGTGCATAGTAGAAGCAGCACAAGCCAACAGGTTGCGCAGCTCCAAAGTCTCCGTAAGATCCGTGTTCCAGATCAACGAGCGGTCCGTCACCTTGATGTCGTTAAACTTGGGCACCACCTCGTCAATCTTGTCCTTACCAGCAGCTAGCGACTCCTGCGTACGGTACACCGCAGCGTCCAACTGCATAGTCTTCTGCATCTCGAGACGCAAATCAGCCGTGGCGACGCTTCCGTCAGCGTAGCGCAGCTTGTCCACGTCCGCAATAGCCTTCATACCGCCATCCTTAGGCATCGCGCGCTTCTTTTCGCCAGGCTTGGTCAGCTCAGCAATACGTTGAGCGCAAGCACGACCAAACACCACCAGATCCAGCAGTGAGTTGGCTCCCAGACGGTTGGCTCCATGCACCGAAGCGCACGCAGCCTCACCAGCAGCGAACAGACCAGGAACGATCTTGTCCGGGTATAACTTGCCGGGCTCCGGCAAGCCGCTAACATCTGGTACAACCACCTCACCCAAGTGGTTGGTGGCAATACCTCCCATGTTGTAATGCACCGTCGGTAGCACGGGGATGGGCTCCTTGGTTACGTCTACACCAGCGAAAATTGCAGCAGTCTCCGAGATACCAGGGAGACGCTCCTGCAGCAACTCAGGGGGCAAGTGGTCCAAATGCAGGAAGATGTGGTCCTGGTTCTTACCCACACCGCGACCTTCACGGATCTCCATCGTCATAGCACGAGACACGACGTCACGCGAGGCCAAATCCTTAGCCGTAGGGGCGTAACGCTCCATAAAGCGCTCACCCTCTGCGTTACGGAGAATACCTCCCTCACCACGTGAGCCTTCAGTGATCAGACAGCCTGCACCGTAGATACCTGTGGGGTGGAACTGAATGAACTCCGGGTCCTGCAGGGGGATACCGGCACGCAGAGCCATACCAGTACCGTCACCTGTGCACGTGTGGGCAGACGTGCACGAGAAGTAAGCGCGACCGTAGCCTCCAGTAGCCAGTACCGTGTTGTTGGTGTGGAAGCGGTGGAACGTGCCGTCCTCCATGTTAAAAGCCATCACTCCCACGCACTCGCCAGCGTCATTCATGATGAGGTCCAGCGCAAAGTACTCGATAAAGTACGACGTGTCGAAAGCCAGTGAGCGGCCGTACAGCGTGTGCAGCATAGCGTGGCCCGTGCGGTCCGCAGCGCACGCGGTACGACGCGCCTGGCCGCCCTTTCCGAACTCCAGACTTTGTCCACCGAAGGGACGCTGGTAGATCTTGCCTTCCTCCGTGCGGGAGAACGGCAGACCGAAGTCTTCAAGCTCACGCACAGCTTCAGGTGCCTGTAAAAACACACACAAACACACACAAATGTAAGTATATCAACGACTCATCTCAATAATTGCGGGTCGTACCTCTCTGCACATGTAGTGGATGGCGTCCTGGTCTCCAAGCCAATCGCTTCCCTTCACTGTGTCGTACATGTGCCATCGCCAGTCGTCCTCCGACATGTTGCCCAGCGCCGCATTAATGCCACCTTGAGCCGCCACCGTGTGTGATCGCGTAGGGAACAGCTTGGAGATACAGGCTGTCTTCAGACCGGCCTCGGCACAACCCATGGCAGCGCGCAGGCCAGCACCGCCTGCACCAACCACCACCGCGTCATACTCGTGGTCTACGACAGTGTATTTAGACGTAAGAGCTGACGTCTCAACGCCAGCCAATGGCTGAGAGCTTCGTACTGCGAAACCACGCGAGGCGGTCGGGCGGGCCAGCGCCTTAGCCAGCGAATACTTCATATGCGAGGGGCGCAACATGCTCAGAATTCTAGGAAGGACCACCGGAAAACCTGACGCCGCAAAATCTGAACTGAGAGCACGCACAACCGCAAAAACTTAATCACTTGGTGTTTGTAAGCGGGTTAGTGAAACCAAGAGGATGGGTGAACCTCACGTACGGAATAGCCTGTATTTATTGATTAATCTAGGACTATTATTTATCATAAGTTTATCTGTTTCGACGACGCAATTGACTTGGGTTTTAACAAGACGGTCTGTTCCTAGTAGCATAATGTTTCAGATCCGAAGCCACAGTTCAACTTGCTAAAGGGCAAACAGGTAACATTACAAAAAGTCTTAGAAGAAGCCGAAAACAAAGACCGAATTCGCTCGACTTCCGCAATGAATGCCCCTCAAACAGCAAACGCAAGTTATTTATTCTTACTGGTACTTTTGGCGCCAATAATCTTGTCGGTACCACAACGTAGAGTGTTGTTCCTTATCTCTACTATCATCCGGAAGATCCACAGGTTGCCAGCGCGGATCCGGCGCTTGACCCAGCGCTTCCAACGTCGTCAGCAGCTCTTCCTGCTGTCTCTGGATTGCAGTGGGAGTGCCGCAATTACTCGCCAATTTCTGGTCCATCAGCGCGTCCATTGCTAGTCGTTGAATCTCCACATCTCCGTCTTCTTTACTAAACGATTCACTACGAGCTCTTGCAGTTGGTGAACTGGGGATCTCAAAGCGATCACTGGGTGAAAACGACGGTTTTAATCGCTCGTTCGAGTCGAAAAGTTGCTGGAATTGCGCATGCAACAAGCCAAGCTGGGAGTTGAGCTGGTTAACAGTAGAGAAGTCGCTAAAGTTCACGGAACTACAACAAGCCAAGCTGGGAGTTGAGCTGGTTAACAGTAGAGAAGTCGCTAAAGTTCACGGAACTAACTCCTGACGGACCAGAAGACGCTGCAGGTGGCTGCGTGTTGTTCCAGGGCGGAGCCATGTGACTAGCCATTGGTCGCTGAGTCAAGTAGACGCGGATAGTATGGAGTTGCTCCAGTAACAATGTGACTAGCCATTGGTCGCTGAGTCAAGTAGACGCGGATAGTATGGAGTTGCTCCAGTAACACCTTGTTATTATCTTCCAGACGACTCACTTCTCGTCGCAAGAACTCGCTCTCAGCTGCTGCAGTTTTCAGCTTCTCCTGTGCACGTTCACAAGCTTCATGTGTCTGTTGCTCTCGTGCTACAAGCTCGTTACGTTCCTGCAAAGCGCGCAAACCCAATTCATCCCGCACTTTCGTAGCTACATCACGGCATTTGCGCGCCCACTCGTCACTGGATCTGGAGACACAAGCTTGCGCTAATTGCGGCAATTGCCACTCGACAGCTTTCTGCATCCGCTGCAATTCCTCCGTTCGTCGAATCTCGTCGCGTTTGCGAGCGTCTCGTTCCTCTCTAAGCTCACGCTCGAGTTTCTGGATGTTTAACTCTGTTTTCTGCTTGGCAGTCCGCATCTCCTGGATCTCAGCGCTCGTCTCCACCTCAACATGTCGTGATTGCAGTGCTGTGAGTTGTTCACGTAGCTCCATGAGCTGCGTATCTCGCGTTTCCACTCGCGCAGCTTCTTTTGCGCGCCAGGTCTCTGCTTTTGCAAACCGCTCTTCCAGACGGACAATTTCGTACTCTTTTTGCGTCACTTGACCTTCCAGTTCGCGTACACGGAAGCTCAGCTTGTCAACATCGACGCGCTTGTCGTGCTGGACAGTCAACAGTTCGTCTTGCAACGTTGTGAGCTGCTTCTCTGCTGTGCTTTTGGCGGTACTCAGCGTATCACTCTGAGCTTTGCGCTGTTGTTCCCGACGTACAAGCACATCGACTTCAATCTCCAGCTGATCCGCACGGTCTAAATGCCCCGAGAGCTCCTGCTTTGCTGCCCGCAACTCCTTCTCAAGTACCGTCGTACGCTCAGACAGACGATCTACTTCACGTTGGAGCTGGTCGCGTTGTTTTTCAAGTGGTTTAACTCGTTGAGTCTGGACACTTGCTAACTCACCTCTCAGCTCAAGGATTTCAGCCTGAAGCTTCGTTTTCACTGCAATCTGCTCATCTAATTGAGTATTAATTTGTGCTTGAAGTCGCTGGATACGCGTCTGTGCTTGAGCTTCTGCTTCAGCTGTGATACGCTCGCGTTCAAGAGTAAGTTGCTG
>JAIKVB010001627.1:0-11746 GCA_024679045.1 Phytophthora brassicae
ACTGGCTTTCGTTGCGAAATTGTACGACGCACCTGAATCAATCAGGATGGTCATTGGTTCTTCAAATCCCTTAACGCTGGCAGTGACAACCACAAGATTGGATCGCGTGGCGGCCACAGAAAGATACATAGTAGTATCAGGGACGTGTTCTATATGACTTGAGGGTGGCAGAGCCATCAAAGTCCGAGGCGAACGAGGTCTCCAGCAGGGCGTCTCGCACCTACTGGGAGCCGTCGTTTTCCTGTCCAGCAGTCTCAATGAGATTAAGCGTAGGTAATGCCGCGGAAGACCGACTGCGGTTAGAATTCCACGGATTGGTAGGACAGTTCCGACGGAAGTGACCTGTTTGGTTACACCCAAAACAGCGGCCACTGGCACGAGGTTTCTTTTGAGGGAAACGCGCCGACTCGGTCAAGAATATCTCCATAGGAGTCGGGCCTTCCGTCGCATCAGAAGGGCCAGCATATCCGTGGGCCGAATGCACACAGTGATCCTCCAGGAGTGCCATGTGCACCGCTTCGTTGAAGGTCTTGGGCTGCCGACGGAAGAGTTCAGTACCCACGGAACCGTTACGGACACCGTCCATGAAGACTGTGACCTTCACATCCTCAGAGAGGGGAGCGCCGGCCATAGCGGCTTATAGACTTTGTAATTCCATTACATAGTCTTGCAGATTGCGTTTTCCTTGCTTGCAACGCAAGAATAGGGAACGGTGGTAATAAGCCACATTGGCCAACAAGAACTGAGTTCGAAGTTCTTGTTCCATGAACGACCACGTCGAGAAGTATCCAGGACTGGAAGTCTCTCGGGCCATAGCCCAGGCTCGCGCACGACCTCCTAGGTTGGAGAGTGCAAAAGCGACTTGCGATCGCGCATCGTAGATCTGTCCAGCGCTCAGCGCTATTTCGATATCACGGATCCAAAATAAAAGGCTGTCAGCCTCTTTACCGTCGAACTTCGGCACCGTCATCTTGACCGCCTTCGTCGAGGGTGGAGGTGGAGTATGCGACTCCGCGTTCTGCACAGCAGCTTGGGCGACGCCTTGAACCTCAGCTCACACGATCGCGCGAGCCGCTTCTTGAGCCGTGGCATTGACATGCGCGATGAGGGAGGATTCATACTTGTCGAAGCGTTCCACGCGAGCACGTTGCTCCTCCGCAGAGAGTGTGGAGAATCCAGCGAGGGTCTGGTCTCCTAAGAGACTGATCATCTTCTCCAGAGTAGCCCAATGGGCATCGAAGAGATGAGGGTAGTCTTGCCTGTTAGGCATACGACTCGGTTCTCCTTCCATACTGAGAGAGAACTTAATTGTATCAATACGCGACAGTCGCGGGATTGACTACAAGTGCTACCAGATGTGACGGGGTCACACGCACGTTAGCTTAGAGGAAGCGTAGCTTTAAACCTTGACAGACGCCCTGCGTCTCTGTCCGAAGATAGCCGAAGAAAGCCTTGCTTTCTTATATTTAGCTAGGAAGCCCTCCTAATTAACTTGCTCACTTGTAGGTTAGATTTAAACTGAGTATATTATTTTAGTTAATGAAGTTGTAGTACTGTAATCTGTTTTCGATAACGCACACTTTTATAATCACCAATTGACAATGAGTGGAGCGGAGGTCTTGTGCTTGTCATAAGTACGAACCGTACTTAAGAGGATAGGAGGTATCTAGATATTTACAGGCGCTAGCCATAAGGTGAGGTTTGAACCCAGTAGGGAAAAACCTCAGTGTGTACACACACATCAGATTGGTCCCAATCCGCCTGTCGGGACCAGGCCCCGTTACAATTAGAGTACGTAACTCTTGGACGAAGTCCACCAATTCTTTCTTGCTCGGTCGGGTAGAAAGGAATCGTGATCGCACACGATAAGCCTGGTTAGGTGGCGACAATACTCGTGAAAGCTGAAGCTTGAGCTGTTCCCATGAGGGGACTGCCTCGTCAACCGACGTACCACATATTCCCGAGCTCGCCCTCCGAGTTTGGAGATAGCTAGCGCCACGCGCTGTTGCTCGGTCTTGAGCATGCCTGAAGTTATAGCCATCTCAATTTCTCTGATCCAGAGCAAGAGGGTTTCTCCATCCTTCGAAGGTCTTAACACTCACCATAAGTGGCTTCGCTCTAGGAGCGTCATTCGATGACTGCGAGGCGCCGAAGCCGCCGCAACATCAGCCATATTCTTCTGACTGTGCTCGAGTAGAGCAATCTTGTAATTAGAGAACTCCTCTAGATGCGCCTTAACAGCGTTAGGGCCTTGCGAAGCAAGTTGGGATACCCCTTTGGGTCCAATCAAATACATAAGCTTATTAAGCCCGTCTTCTTGGCTCGGAGTTAACTGAGCGAAGTGATCCATTGTTCACAGAGGTACAGTCGTATAACTCAGGGGTAAGATTGACTACAAGTGCTACCAAGTGCAGCGGGGCTGCCGTAGACTTTAGTATAGAACTTATTGCGAGCGCAAGACAGTACTTTAAACTCCAAGAGTAATTAGGAGCTTTAATGAATAAAGCGACTGAACTCTTCGTATCAAAATATCATATTTTTATGTCGGGTTTTGTGTAAATCTATAAGGTTCACTATCTATCCTAGTGAAATCTAGTCAAATGCATATCGGGTGGCTGTGAGCCTTATTAAGTATCAGGAATCAGAATATCAGGTTAAGGAGGGATGTGATAGGAAGTGTATCACGTCAACCGTATCCTATAGTAACCCAGTTACAAATGTAGTAACCCTATTACAGAAACCCAGTAATATCCCTTGTTTTCTTACTTGCACCTACAGATTGAAAATGAACTGGCAGTAATCCAGTTATTTATTGGGCCAGATCAGGAACCCCAATCCGTCCGAAATTGGATTGTACCAAACTTTGGTCAAGCCTTCCTCGGCCTTACCACGCTAGAGGTCGCGCAATCGGTGCGAGTGTTCCGTTCTAAGATACAGCGGTGACTAGTTGCTGTATCAAACGTAGCAGTATCAACGGGGTGCGTATTTGCTCAGCTGGAACGAAGATAGACCGAACCTTGGTTCCCGCGATTTTCCGTGAACCGGTAAAACCTCAAGGACCAGCTTCGCGAGGTTTTGGAGGTTCGTTTGGGATCGTACGAAGAGCCGCGAATACAATTGAAACCGAAGAACCTGCTCGTTTGTAGGCTTGATCATTCGTTTAAATACCTTCGTGTTGGTGCGGCTTTAGTAGAGTTTTATACGCCTCGAATTGTTGCTACTAGATATCCAACTCCTCACGACGTATTCTCATCTCGTCTCGGTGGCGATCGGCTCTAGTTTCATCTCGTTCTTTGCGCAGTTTTGATAAAAGCTTCGCTACCGGCAACCCCTTGAGCTCATCATAGTGGCGCTGTTACCTGACCGATCATCTGCGGAGCGCACTTTTCTCCATGCTGCACGCGCTGGCAGCTCTTAAGAAAATGCAAGGACCCAACCATCATATGATCCTGCACCCGGACATGAACGGTGAGAGGAGCATAAGCGAGCATTCAGAATGAAGCTCCCAAGGCCAGCATCTTACTCAGCGCCGGTGGGTCGTGATGCAAGAGGATATTATGCTGGCAGGCGGCTCCAGTCTTCAAATTGTTCAAGAAGCACTGGTCCAATCTGAAAGCCGTGCCCAGCAGCACATAGCTGAGATGGATTATCGGTTAAAGGTTTTCATGCATTCCACGCACGACACACTCTCAGATGTGGAACAACGACTACAACAACAACTTGAGCACACCCTTCGAGCCGCACACGAGGACTTGCTATTAACTTCAACAAATTTGACCCGTGACCACATTGCTTTTAGTGAAGCAAAAACCGGGCGCGCACAGCTGCGATTTCAAACCGCTTTTGAAAGTTACCAAGCGCAAGCACGAGCAGCACAAGAGTCATCTGGCGCGGCTCAGTTTCACGCGTGTCAGACGCAACTTAGTGAAGAGCTTGATAGCACCCGACAATGGATTGAAAACCAAGTCACAACTAAAACTGAAGCCAAGATCTTGATGTCTCAAGAATTTCTTCAACAACAAATTGAAATGATACGCGGTGATACTCGTGATAGAGTTTGTGAACTGGAGACTCGTATGCAATCTCAGCTGGATGCCGCCGCAGAAAATTCAAAAAGTGTTTGTAATGAATTAAAACAAAGATTGACGATGCAACCCGAGAGCTTGTGCTGCTTGTATGTGATAAAATTGACGCAACCGAAATCCATATTTCGAATGGTGTCGATATTCAATTGAGAAAACTAGAAGAAAAGATGCAGCTAAAGCTCGAAGCAGCAGTGACAACAGCTGATCGTCGAGCAGCAGATCAGTTTGAGGTTCTAAAGACAAGGACCACCGATGATGATCGCTCGATGGAGCTTCGTGTTCAGCACAACATTAAGAAAATGATTGACTTACAGTTTTTAGAGAGATATACGCGTTTGAGAAAACTTCTCCAATCGACATACACGGAGTTGTTAACAGATACAGAGAAACTAATAGCACATCGACTAGGGGAATTAGTAAACAGCGACATGGGAGTCATGGAGCAAAAACTCGATCGCCAATTCGCGAGCAAAATTTTGGAAGCACTTGGCGAGGAAAATAAAAAAATGAACGAAGCGCTGTAAAAACAAAAACTGCAGATTGAAGAAAATTGCGCACTGCTTTTGATGACTCCGCTACAAAAAAGCGAATTGCATAACTGCGAATGGAGATCGAGTCAGCTTTCTACACCGCGGCGAAAAGAGGTACGTGGACGGCCTTGAAGCATCTCCAATACTAGTACGCGAAGCAACTAGATTACGGCTTGGTCAACCAAATAAAGGTGGCACAAGGCGCGTTGAGAACAGTATAAAGTACTTAGCTACTCGGCGTGAGAAAAAGAGTTTAGACGCTCAAAACTAGAAGAAAAACGCGGACAAGGCAATATTGAATTTAAAAAGACAACAAAATCGATCTCCACTCGAAGTCGCCAGAGCAGAGGCTATTCATGCGATAACCAAACGTGTTGCAGCACGAATTTGCCGATCATCGCGATAATGAAGCGCTTACAGTCAGTTTTTCACGAAAGAAAACCTACATCAACCTCTCTTTGAATGATAAGTCAGCTACATACATGTATTGATATCAATAATTACTAGCATACATGCACAATTTGTTCTTCTCGTGATTTTTAATCAAAGCTGAAGTTTTCTAAGTGCCCTTACAGTTCAGTAGACACATGAGCTGAAAACAAGTTTATCAATGTGTGCTCCCAGTCACTCTCAAACATTTCCATCGCTGTTTGAGGGTCGAGGTTGACTCGTACGCAGGAACGGCATCTCGAGCCTCCGTTGGCGTTAGTCTTGAGCACTGCGTCACATCGATAAATTCTCTGTTCCTGTTCAGGAAAGAGCACATGTCAATGTTCTCGGGGGATAAAGATGTCCGCTGAACAGTAACCATTTGACCACTGATTCCAAAGTCTCGCTCAATTTGGGCAGACGAAGAGGGAACAGCAAAAATGATCCTAGCCACACCAGGTAAGAAGCGATACGTTCCAGAGTCATGTTGGCGCTTCCAAAAGTGAAGAACAGACTCCAAACCCTTGGCCGTTGATAGTCATGAAGTATTCTTGGTGCTGGTGGCTGTGATGTCACTGTTGGTATATTAAATAGCTCTGATAAGCCCTCTGAGAAGACATTTGAGCTAAAGCCTTCGGTGAACTGAGGACAGGAGTCAACGTGCTCGGCATGTGATGGCGCTAAATCGCGCATAATGGCACGCAGCTTCTGCTTTACCGTTGCCTTCACAATCGATTGGTTACGTTCAGTATCATCGTCACCGAGTCTTCTCAGTTTGCCGCAAGTTTTCACCATCTCCATCAACGGTCCGTCCGGATTTTTTACGTGAAGGTGAAGCAGCATTTGCATCTCCCATACATAAGAACAACTTCGCATCACTTCTCGATCGGTGTATCGCGAAAATAATCGTGATTGAAATGCATCACTTAGCAACAATCGAATCTTTAGGATAAGTGGTAGGAGCGTACTGTAGTGATATGATGTGAGATTCGTAGGTGTAGCGTCATACCTTCGTAGAGCTACATCAGGTCCAAGCGTTGTTACCATCAACTTGCACGCGGTAAAAAGCACGTCGACTTGGTTGGGCTTCTCTGCTTGACTTTTTGCATTTAAAGCTGAAACAGGCAGCATTAATGAAAGTAGCTGCTCCATAACAAGTTTATGATCTGCTAAAGGAAATGGACAAGGTGTACTTGCTGCCTTCTTCGCGCGATCTTCGTACCATAAGTAAAGTACACTCCAGTGTTTGACGATGCGTTCGAAAACCCGAGTCTAACTCATGAATCGGTGGGGCTTATAATCAATAAGCTTTTTTTCCTTCCCAACACCAAGCATTCGAATAAGTTGCTCGTACAAGTCACCCATCACCTCCACACTGCGGACCTGATAAACATTCATGGTGACTTTCTTCAAAAGTTGAAGCATTTCGGGATTTTTGGACCGAGCAATCTTGCTGGCCATTCCAAATGCCGCCTTCGTCGCAGCGTCGTTAAGTGTGGCATGCACCACTCCCACGAAAGCTTTAAATTTGATTTCATCATGTGCTGAACATCAGCCCCTCCGTCAGTAGTTGCTCCAAAGAATTCCTCTGTTGTTAAGCCGAAGTCACTCAGAATTTGAATGATCCAACGCTTGAAAGGGCCACGAATGCCTTCATCACGCTCGCCGTACAGCGGCTGGAAATGCCTAGCTACCGCCTGAAAGTTGTCCTTCGTAACGACATCACGCAGGAGCCGTGACTCCTCCCACTCGCCCATGATAAATGGAAGGTTGTTGTGAACGACGAGTAGTGTCTGGAGCAGTAAACTGATCCGCTCACAGCTTTCTTGGTTTTGTGCAGATGCTCTGATCCGAGCTACAACTTCATCTCTTGTTCGCTTGCGCGTTTCTTCGGTCGCTGTTTTCGCTGGAGTGACCTGATGGACGTCCTTTGAATACTTTGTCGATCTCGAGGTTTTACCACCATACAAAACATGAACGCTCTCGTTAGAGCGCACATTACTGGCTTGTTATGCAAATCCAACCACAAACGGTCAAGTCGCTTAAGTGTCGTACTCGAACTCTCCATTTGTATATAAAGGATCGCTCAGTAGGACCGGGGCCAACTAAATCAAAGCATGATTTTGGAGCGTAGCTGTCCACAGCAAAACTGACTTCAGCAGTAACCCCAGTCACAGTAGGCCTTACATGCGTAGGTGGTGATAACAATCCACCATTTCTGTTGGGTGAAATATCCCCAGCACTGCTAACTTGACATGTTCGTGGATTGCGCTGCATGACAGTGGCGTCGCACGCTACTGCCATAGTTCCCGGCATCGATTGGCAATCTGATCCAGCAAGCAAATGAGCTTGTAGGCGACCTTGCGCGGGAACACTTATACGAGCGCTCTGAACTTGATAAGCAGCCGATCCTGGCCCGCATGTTTGTGCAGGTGACAAAAGTCGGCGACGCTGGGAAGGCGCTCAGCTTCAGACACGGAGCCGGACGAGCTCTCAAAATCACTGGCGGTGTGAGTTGGTGGTGAGCCAGGTGGGGTGGATGGGTCGAAGCAGCCGTCGTCTGAATTGTCTTCATGGTCTCGAAACCAGCGCCGCATTGAGGTAGCCAATAGAGATGGTGGTGCTAACGCTCCAAAGTGATCAAACACAAGTGAGTACGAGAGCTTCTGCAGCCATTCGATGAACCCAACTCCTCTCAGAAGAAGTTTTAACGCCTTTCACACGTGAAAGGCGCACGGCGTCCCTTACGCCAAAGATATGCTAACAAAAATGAGAGTAAGGTCAAATCTGCGGACTTTAACAAAGGATACTCCGAAGAAATTTTGTATTATTATCCAATAGCAAACGTAGAAAATGACTTTGGTGCGAACGTGACTGCTCAAGAGAGCTCACCAAAGAAACAGAAAAACCCGAACTGCTAAATTGCTTCGCTGGTTCATAAGGTTTTTCAAAGGAACACGAAAAACGGTCATTCCAGGTTCGGACCAAAAGGTCTTTGTAACCGAGAACCGAAAATCCGGCGTTTTTCGCGCTTCGGGTTGCAGATGTTCGTTCCAGCTGAGCGTATTTGGTCTTCTTCATGACGAAACCGGCGGGGGACGTTGACTTTTTGGGCACTAATTTTGGGTGCTGCTCTGTATATAACTTCGCACCGTTTATCATTTGGCGAAACTGAAAACTGCATCTAATTCGTTGAAATTAGGGCTTTAGAAAAGACAAAAAAGGAAAATGGGTAGATTGTTCTACCCAATTCCTCTTAATAGTTTTTCGGAAACTATTCACTTGTAGTAGTGCTTCTCACGGTTCGGAGCTACATTGATGAAGGTAAAACGAGCCAATCAGAGCGTACCTGCAGGATACCTTCATTGGGCCGTTTTTGTCCATTTTACCTTCAGCGTCGGACGCTGAAGGTTGCCGGCAGGTGATGCAGGCTCTTGCCGATTGGCCAATTTTCATCTCCCGTTGGGACCTTCCATTTCGACACCGGAGCCGGGCTTGCGCCTTTCATTCTGCCACCTCAACCACCGTCTTCACCACTCTCCGGCGACCGTGTAGCCGCAGTATGGGACGCAGGCTTTGGACTGACGGACAGGTTCACCTTCTCCTCGATTACTTAGGGCGTGACGTTCAAGCATACACGGCAGGCGTCAAAGAGAGGTTCCATGCAAGCGCGAAGAAGTATTTGGACGAGGCAGGCCACACCAAGTCAGCATCCCAGGTTAAGACGAAGCTGGCGAGCTTGAGAGCTCTTACAAGGCGTATAAGATGAAGCTGTCGAGGTCAGGGTTTGGCGTCAAAGTCAACGACCCTACTAATATCAAAGGTATGCGATCAGGTGTCCACTGCGATAGCTTGGCAACCGTCTGCCTCTGCCAGTAGCGAACCCTCAATAGTTTCTGCAAGAAGTGAGGATCTTCCCACTCATCTTCACTGCCCTCCTCATCGCTTGAGTCTCCTAAGGCTCGGCTTAAAGTCGTCGCCTCTAGGAAAGAGTCGCCGCTGCGCGTGTGCCCTCTCGAACCATTGGCGCCTGCTCAACAATTAGCAACGAAAACGCCGGTTCGTGGTTGGTTGAAATTATTTCATCAAACATTCAGGCTCCCTCACGGTTGACAGGTTGGAGGGTAACCTTGATTGGCTAGTCAAACCTACCTGCATCCTCAAACCTCTGAACCGTGAGAAACACTAGTATACCACTTGCCATGACGTAAGATGACTAAGCTTGCGGATAAATCTCCACTAATGACTAAGCTTGCGGATAAATCTCACTCAAGATTGTGATGCTGGGAGAGTTTCTAAGAATAATGGTACAACAGCCTCGAGTCAGATCACTTTCATTTATTCACGCTTCGCCGATTCATCACCTCTTCACGCCGACGACACGTAAGACTCCGAATAAGAAAAAACAACCCCGGGCGTGTTAACCAAGGACAGATGTTGCCCTACGTCAAGAAAGTTTTCGCCACCACTTTCTCCAGGAAGCGTCACCAGAAGAAAAAGCTTGGGTGTGGCAAGAAAGCTGCCAAGGAGCGGGATGCAGTCAAGAGAGAGCGACGCAAGATTCGAAACAAGTCCTATTATCGAAGGCGCAAGTGGGGCATTTCAATTTCGCGCGACTCAAAATGTTAAAAATCCCCTGAGCAAAATCCCCGATGCTTCTTCGCAAGTGACCTCGTCTGTGAGCGAGGCAAGTCTGAACTCGCGTTTATTAGTTTTAAAACGCAAATGATAAAATCACATTTTTTACTTTGTCGCTCACGTATTATTTTATTCAGAATATACAAACTCCATTTTAGTCGGATCGTGCTAGAGCAACAGAAAGTGTCGTGTCGTAAAAGTCAGCAAATCCTGAGTGATGATGGGTGACAACCCCTTTTCTGCACCATGCAGAAACTGCTCATTTTAATAAAATCCGGGAAGCTTGTAGTTTACGGCAGATAGTACACTATCGCAGATCTGTTTATACGACACACGCCAGGAGACTAATCAAAGCCTCAGGAAACACGACAGCCTTTACATAGTTTCCATAATCGTATGGGTACTCAGTATACAATTATAAGAAGAACTTTCGTTTTCTAAAATTTAGGACATTGACGTCGTCTGTTCGCCAATGTCTTCATGAAAAAACTCAAAAGGCGATTTCCTTATGTTATAGTTTGGTACTAGCTGCGACACCAAACCAATACAAATGCAAAACAAAGTAATTCTTGAAGCTAAAGCCATTCCTACTACCAACTCACTCTACTTCAGCCATTCCTCCACCATTACGCGAAAGTGGCCTTGAAGCCGAATTACCTTATGCAAGTAGCGCATTCTTAGATAGCCGACCACGTCGTAGAGAGAATCATTCCAGTAATCACTCCACTTTTCAGGGGTAGCCCTAAAAAGCAGCAATTCTAGTACCACCAAGCACCATAGGCCGCATAACGAGCTGTCCTTTTGTGTACAACCAGTTAGACTTCGAACTGGATCTGGTCCGTCAAGTCCAGCATAACCTCCACTACAGAGCTCACGGCGCTCTTCAGAGTAGATATGTTACTCTTCAGTTGTAGTGGGTAAAAAAGGTAGCATTTTCGTTTCTTCATGTCCACAAAGAATGCGCCCCAATGGTAGCCGAGATTTACGACGCTAACAACTCTGTTTAAACATGGTGTACTTGCTCCGTAGGACCTTGCCACTCGCATTCTTTGGTCGGAGGTGTCAAAGTCAAGGAACCGAGGATTCACGATTCCCACTAATTCGTACGTCTGCTGAAGCATGAAAGTGCTCCAATGATGGTCCCAGTGTGAAGCCATAAATTCTCTCGAAAATCCAGAAACTCACTCCCAAATTGTGCGTGCTTCCCCACAAACCATTTCTCGAGATTTAAATCTTCTACATCTTGTTTGTGCTTGGTCTAGTCAGAACAAATACAGTTAGTGCTGTTAGAAATCTGTACATATTCGGTTAAAGATCACTGGTTCGAATTACTACCTTCGTGACGTCGGCAGTGTCCTTAAATGGTTCCACAATGTAATTCACTTGAAACTCAACTTTGTCAATCCAATCGATTGTAGACTGCACCAGCTTGAAGTTGTTCTTGGCGGTCAAAACGCCTTCCATTAGCTTCAACTGCTGTAGGTAGCACATCCGTAAGAATCTCATCTTGCCAGCAAGTCGTGGTCATTGGTCGCTTCGATGGCCTGAATCGCATGACGAATTCTATCTGCTTGTGGAATAGCCGTAATGACAGGCACGGGTTGGCCGACATTATACCCGCGTACAACCAAACACCCATCAACTTCAACCTAGGGTAGATTCAGTTTGTCAACGAGAGCCTTTGTCGTGCTTTTGCTGTAGGGGCCACTTAGTATTTCCATGTGAGAGAGTTTGACAGCTCTCGTTTTCCTTCCTTCACGTACGCAAGTCAGTATATGTTTTGCTTCCTCCATTTCATTCTTAGACGACTCCTTTTTTTCAGCACGCCTTGATAGACCCCCCCGTTAAGGTGGTGAAGCAAACGCAATAGGTGCACCGATGGTGCCAGATCTTGGTGTCTGAGAAGAATCTTGTATCGAAAGGTTAACTGCGGTTTCCTTTCTCGCTTGATGTTTATTTTTGGTTTGGATGGAGCCTTTTTGGGGACTTTGGCTCCCTGCATCTTGACGTATGGTGGATCAGTCTGGAAGTTCGCTGCTGTAGCGTATTCGCCCTCGACTACTC
>JAIKVB010001628.1:0-11499 GCA_024679045.1 Phytophthora brassicae
GGCTAAAAATGCATGATTCATATGCAATGACGAACCGAGCACTCCCAGCAGGTCTTCAGACTAAGATCCAAGATCAAATCGATGTTCGATGGGGATTTGTAAAGACAGACACAATCAAAATTGCATTTTTGCTTGATCCAGCAGCCGATACGAGTGATTTTATGGAGAACGACATGAATACTAGTGTTACAGCAGCGGTAAATTTTGCAAAGCGAGCTAACTTACTCGAGAATACTTCCGAAGCAGAATTCACAGCGGCTCTGTATGCGTTCGGAAGCATGAAGAGAGGGTGGTCAGCTGCTGAAAAAGCTCAGTACGCTGCTGCATCACCAAGCCACTGGTGGGACAGCAACGAGCAAGCGTACAGAACCAAGTTTCCAAAGGTTTTTGACCTTGCACGCTTAGTGTTTGCTGTTCCTACCTCTTCGGCGGCAAGTGAGCGCGCTTGGAGCATATTCGACTTTATCCACAGTAAAAAGAGGAACCGGCTGACGAAAGACAAGGTTGAGAAGCTAGCCTATATTTACATCAATCTAGCTGCTACCTCGACGGCGTGGATTGATCTGGCAAGGATTCGTGAGTACCCTGAAAGTGTGGTGGGACCCGAGACAGATATTTGAAGACTGGGCGAAGTGCGCAACAAGGAGTTTGCATATTGCTATTTTTATATTTGCATGCCAGTATTGCTATTTTTAAACACGGTTCTCAACCTCGTGGGTTTCCAACCAATGCTTTCGAAACGTTGAGAACGGTTCTTTTCCATCACTAGATCCGGCTACTTACAATTCCGCTAGCAACATTTTAAACAAGTTTCTAATTTTCGCGTTTGAATCGCGGCCAAAACCTCCGATGTCCCACAAGGTTGCGAACATACCACCAGGAAAACCTGTTATTCAATCAGCAAATGTTTCGCGAGTTTTTACGTTAGATCTTCTGCGGAGTTGCGATGCAAAGGTTACAGCACTTCAGAGAAATCAACCAGGTCTAGCAGAAGTAGATATTGCCGTCGAAGTGGCGGGTATGGGAGTATTTATGCCTAAAATTATTGCTGTAATGAAGAACTGGCATCGGGCAGTAAAGGCGTTAAAATTATCGAGCGGGCTATAGATTGGACTAGCACGGTCGACGTGTCGTTGCTTGCTGACACGACATTTCGCTTCAATAGTGATCATAGCCTGCAGTCCAAGATGAAAACAATTCCACTTTTGTCCCCTCAGGAAATTTATGACTGAGATCTACTTTTCTTTTAACACGAAAACACTAATGTTGTGATTGTGTGTCCATTTACATATTAGTTTGCTAGATTTATCTTCAAAAGGAAGTCTGGAAGGTGAAATGTTATGCAACAAGTGTTTGGAATAAGCCGGCGGTTGTTTTAATAAGTTCTACTGCCGTGAGCATCCCCCGGCATAAGAAGTAATTACTACTGATAGAGATGCATTAACAAATGTGTTTCAAGTATTGGTAAATGGACGAATTCTGATACCTATCAACTGTAACGGAAACCATTGGTGTGGAATCGTTGTTGACTTGGCATAAAAACAATCATGTACGACCCAATGAAATCAAGTTATACGGTTCGTTTTCGAGCAGTGGCGGTTTTCTTTTACTAAAGCTGCTTCCTGATGCTGGTGAAAGACGCTACCGCACAAGTATGTATGAAGCAAGGATTGGGATCCAAACCGATAGCTACAACTGTGGTGTCTATGTACTGGTGGTGTTTAAGTTGATATACAATGCAAGCACATCAGAATAATATGCTTCAGTGCCTCCGCTACAGTATCTGTGTATGTGTTTATAACCTCAATATACATACTTCATGACACTAATTTTTTATATCATCAAGGTTGGATATAGATTGTACGAAACTCGTAATATAAGCTATGATGAGCGGACAAAGTGAAGCGAACACAGTGATAATAGCTATAATACATAAGTTGAACGTAAGACTAACTGTTTAGTGGCAACACATACAAGTGAATAAAAACGTGTCGAAGAGCTACGCTGAGCAACTACAATTTAGATACCTCTGTATGAAGCGGCCACAAGACGCGTTTGCATCTTTGGCTAAAACGCTGAGCAACTACAATTTAGATACCTCTGTATGAAGCGGCCACAAGACGCGTTTGCATCTTTGGCTAAACCTTAGACGTTGTAGCTGAGCGTTAAGGACTGTGTCAAGGACACATTGTTATTTGGGCCTGTGTACCCACCATTCACATGAAAATGGGACTTTAAGTCAGGCAGACACATTGTTATTTGGGCCTGTGTACCCACCATTCACATGAAAATGGGACTTTAAGTCAGGCCACGATTTTGGGGAAGTACCCATTTCAAGGCGATAGGGAGAAACGCTATCCGGTATACTTGGCCGCGCTGACTCTCATCCAGCCGGGTTGAGTTGGGCGTCCGCCGGATACAAACGGTAGCAATAATTTCGTTACATTTCCTACAACCGGGCACAGTAACCCGTGACTGTAAACATCCACATGTAACAAAGTCACGCCCTTCAACATTCGTAGAAATACACCTCCCATGACAATGCTAACTGTGTTAGAATTAATACATATAACGTTAAGGCGCTCTCCAAAACAAATTCCATAAAAATATTACGGTTGCATCACCCAGATACACCCTGTCAGCGAGGTCAAATATGTATTTTTGAAAATGCAAAACGCAGTTAATCGTAAGTAATAAACAAGTCAAATAACTTTAGCTTGAATACGTCATCGGATAAAATAGGAAGCGCCTTTACTTTCGTTTTGAGCTGCAATCCTGCATGACACAAAAATTTTGGTTGCTGCACGTCGAAAAGTCAACAGCATCGAACCAATCGAGCGTTTGATGCATCTGTTTGAACAATTTCATTGCTCGATGCCATCGCTTCTTGACAGAAATGTTGATGGAGCAAACGTTCCGACCCCAACATTCTCAATTGCTATATTTCTATATGCCAACCCTGTCTGTTTTTTAAGAGCAGTTACCTTTGTATCGCATTTTTTAGTAACTCCAAAGGAAATATGCGTTGAACCTCATATGCCCGTGTAATACTCTATAAAACAGGTCGCTTCGAAATAGCGTGCGTAATAGGAGGTTTTTTTAGCCCGTGTAATACTCTATAAAACAGGTCGCTTCGAAATAGCGTGCGTAATAGGAGGTTTTTTTGGGTCGCTTGTCAAACACGAATTGCTTGAATTTCTTGCACAAATAAGCTGCTGCGAATTTTTTTGGGTCGCTTGTCAAACACGAATTGCTTGAATTTCTTGCACAAATAAGCTGCTGCGAATGTCGGGTTAGCAATCTATAAAAGCGATGAGGTTCCGATTAATATCATGCAGTTCCGAGTACTCTCGCACTGCCTCAATAGCAACCTTGTGCTTCTTTTTTCATTTTTTCTGATTTTACTTGGGGCGTCCACGTGATCGAGCTGGGGCTGCAATTTCAAAGTCAACTTGGCTCTCTAAATTAGCAGCTGAAATCGTCGAATGTTCCGTTGGACCCGATGTAGTACATTCCACAGTTGCAGGGGTTTCTTCAGTCACGACGTGATCAAGCGATTCGTATCTGTTTGGTGAACTTTCCATCTCAATAGTAGTCCTTTCCGATGCGGTTGTAGTATTAGATAGACTGGTTCGTGTTGGTTGAGTCGTGTACAACTGAGTTGGTTCAGCTAGGTGCGACCCCAACTCAGAATCGAATGAGTCTAACTCATTCAATCGAGTAATATTGCATTCCCGGCTAACCGTGCCGTCATCAACTTTGTTGTCGGCAGTCGTAGACACAGTTTTTTCACGAGATGATTTTGTCGACGCATTTAAGAATTCCACGATAGCTTTAAACTTACCCACCCTGAATGCACGAGCAACACCACTTAATGCATTCGTCGCGATTCGACACTCAGACATACCCAAGCCAATCAGTGCGTCGCTGATCGAAGTCGAAATACCATTTGCTTCTCTAAAACTTTCGCAAGCTTTCTTCATAAATAAAAAATATGGCGGCAAGGCAAAAGTCGGGTCGTCATGAAAAGACAGGAGCACTCTCCAGCGATTTGTACATGTAAGCATATACGCGCAATATATTCTCGGACTTCCCCGTACATCTCAAAACGAACGATATGGACGCCCCAGTGGTTTGCATTTAAGTTCGCAGGATGGACGATAGACTTGGTATCAATGAGTGGCGCCTTCGGCGTCGCTGGCCATCCTACCGGCCACGAAAGAGAGAACACTCCGTAGCAATTATCCACTGAAGTTAAATTGTTTCATACAGAAATCGATGGGACCTGTCATTCAGCCATCCACGGCAGACACCTCCCTCAATGTCGTCGAAGCTGATCACTCCACCGCCATCGCTAGACAACGTAACAAACTCGGTGCGCATGCGACTTGATGTGAACTTTGAAATATTTTCGCTGGCAAGGACGCGATGACATCACAAACACTTTTTACCGTCGTACCGTCAGTCTTCGTCTCCTTAGCAAAAAGTGACACGTCCGAGTTAATCTTACGCCAATCTTGCTCTAGTCACTTTCGGTCTTGAAACCAGGCTCAACCCTTGGCCTTGACAGCGTAGAAGCCAATCGAGGATTACACGTATTGGCTTGAAGGGGGGATCAATTTTAAATGTTAATGCAACAATAAAGTAAGTACAACCATAATGTTACATGCAATCATAATGTTAAGGCAGCCATAATTGAAAACCCAACTTACCTGCTGAATTTACAAAGCTTTGGATCGATCGGCACGATGAGGTCAAGGACGATGCCATGCTTCTTCACTCTGTCGTCCAGCGCATTGGGTGCGCTCTTCTCTTCCTCGCAGTCGTTATCGCAGCTTGCATTGATCGCTTAAGATTACTTGGAATGACAAAGTGATGCATATAGTCCCCTTGGTGGATTGCTTCCCACTGACACTCGATTGTACGTGCCCGCAGGTAGGCATCTTCAAGCTGGACTGGGAACAGACTTCATATTGGCAGTGTTTCTTGCCCATCGTGCCAGCTGATCTAGCGGGGCTGAGATACCACTTGGATACTTGTGGGCCTCTAAGCCCCCGAGGTAAGCGTCGTTAGGCGAAGCTGCTTCGTTTTCTTTGGGCGTATGTGGTCTGCCTCGACCCTTCGGCTTTGGGGCCGATATAATATCGACTTGGCGCACAGATATTGCTTTTGATGGTGGCGCTTTCGAGTGTAAACTCATGGGGAGAGGATCATTGCAGATGTCTCGTTCGCAGCTCTTGGTATCTACATCTGGCTCCTTGGACAACTGTAAGGATATGGAGGCCTGGACGTTTGGTTCAAACACTTTTTTGGATAGCTGTGTTGTTGGGACTTCATCATCATAAGAAGTATAGTCGGTGGAGCATCTATGATTTCTAAATTCAAGCGCATCCATCAGCTTGTCAGTCCCCATTGCATCTGCAGGATCTAGAGTTGCAAACTGACCCTCGCCTCTCGCGTGATCATCTTTCTCTTTACTACGAGCATTGGTACTTCCACTGCACAACTCAGATTTCATCCGATGAAGCACTACATCCACTGTTTATTTCCAAGCGCTGGGCTCTTGTAAAAAACTACACTCGATAAGTCCAACAGATGCTGAAGCAGAAGCTCAAACATAGCTTTTGCGTATGCATACTTCCCAGCAGACGAAAGGACGATCTGATTTGCTCGCTCGTGTTGGTGTAGACGTACGTATGCTACTTGTTTCGGTACATTGGAGAATGACTCGCTCGGTTCAACATCATTTTCATCCAGCAACCTTTATTTTGGCAACTTTATCTTGGACATGCGAACAAATGGTTACAGTGCCTCAGCAGCAGAGGTCAGTTCATCTTTCAGCTTAAATGCTGCAGAAGTACTCCAGCGCTTGTGGATTGACATGGCCGGAAGGAGCTCAAATTCATGGCCTTTGCATGCTATGCATAAAATGGAGACACGACAAGTGGTTTCTTTGGTAGAACAAGCACGTGCATGTCCAATCCACATTATGACACTTGAAAGGTTTGACTTAAGCAGAAAACTTTCCGAACTGAAACACTTGAAGTCCTTTCACAAGTTGCTGATGTCATCAAACTCACATATTGCTCCCATTTCTTTTCACCTCTCCAACATATTCGTTGACAATGCAGTC
This sequence comes from Phytophthora brassicae, assembly GCA_024679045.1. NCBI lineage: Eukaryota > Oomycota > Peronosporomycetes > Peronosporales > Peronosporaceae > Phytophthora > Phytophthora brassicae. The sequence goes on from JAIKVB010001628.1 coordinate 6,134, forward strand.
CACTGCACCCAGAAATCGAGGAACAGTCTTAGGCACGTGTGGGGTAGAGTGCTGTTTCCCAATCTCCGAAAGAATCTTCTGCACCATCGTTATTTGGTGCTGCAAAAAAACCCGCTATTGATTGTCGATCCTTGTTTTTCAGTGGTAACAGCATTTTCAACTGGTTCCAATTGGACTCGATACGGTTCGTGGTGGTGTTACCAGCATAAATGTTTCCCACGATAAAAATTCGACCACCTACAACGGCACGAGTTCCAATTTTCTTGTTAAAATATGCGAAGAGTGCATGTTTCCTGTTTGTTTCGCAGAACGTTTTCAGCTCTTCGTACCCAGCTTCATAAGCATCTTGTGTCGTGCTAATGCATACAATAAGAGTTAGAATAAATATAAAATGAAGTTAGAATAGCAACCAACCTGTAAAGCAGTGTTGTCACCAAGCGCATAAGTTCTTCACGCTGAGAGATGTTGATCCCGCTACGACTGAGATACACTTCACCACTACCGACGACCATACCACTTGTTCCTCCTTGTGATACATTGATGGCGTCATCAGCTAACGGTGCAGGGAAAAATGTATCCGAGAGCAGGTGGATAATTGTGAGCAATAGCGAGCTGAGCAGATCATCCGACGGCGCCATGTAACTCGTCGACGTATACACCGTTGTGGGGTCACTTTGCAGCATAAATTTCAAAAACGAACCATACACGATGATTTAGACTTCACACCCACATTAGTTCACGGTCAGAGCACATACCGATTCGATCATTCAAAAAGTACGCAATATGTGAAGAGCCGGCTTCAGCGTACGGGACCGAACCGGGGTATGGAACACCTTCGCGTACATATCTCGAACGACCTCCAAAAGGCCGCAGCGCGCTCGCTGATAGCAGTATCCGAATGGAGCGGTACAATGACTTTGACGGCGTTCCTCAATCCGGTACGAATACCCACAAACGGTTGATACCCTTGTGAGACCCTCTCATAGTAGTTGCTGGCATGGACAGTGCCATGAGACTCACCGCGTTCGAACAGTGCTTGAAGGGCAAAGCGGGTCAGGAGTGGTGGTATAATTCGAAAATTGAGAGTTTCGACGTGCTCAAGGTGCGGTTCCATAACCGTTTCATCTGTCAGACGCCGTCGCACTGTGGAACCGTCTGAAGGAAGCTAAGAAGAACCGTAGTGAATCCGCTGAGGAATGGGGAGACCGTATCCGTACCCTGTGCGACGCTCTGAACTACACTGAGCCGCGTATGAGATAAGAGTTCTTTCCTCGAGGGCATCAGGAACAAGCAGATCAAGGCAATGCTCATTTCGAGTATGGTTACTGAAATTCCTCAAGCATGCGCTCTACTATTGTACAAGAATTTGCACCTACCCGTAGAAGAGGAAGACGAGTTTGTAGGCGGAACGATTAGCTCGGTCAGCAGCCATGTAGACTCTACTCAGGCTCAAGTGCTTCAACAACTACAGCAAATGAACGTAATGATGCTGCAGCAACATTAAAGAGGATTGGCCACCCCTCCTCGTTCACCGCGTGGTCGGCCGAATGTAAACTCGGTGGCACCACCTTTTGGCTCTAGGGAGACCTCTCCTTTGATGCCTCTGGGGCTGGCGTCTCAAGGGAACGGTCGAGTACCGCCGCGTATTCGACTGGGCTCAGACACGAGAACCACGGAAGGGGAGACCGTCTGTGGTCGCTGTTTGCGTACAAACTGTAGCCGAGCGACGTGTCCTAGAGCTACGGGGACCTGTAACCGATGTGGCGAAGTCGGACACTACTCGATGGAGAGCGGGACTAATCCTCGTCCCAACAGTGGTTGGAACGGTGGGGGACGTCAATCCCGTCGGAACGCTAGCTGTCTAATTTGTGGCGAACCGAGCCACCTGATGTCTCAGTGCCCTTGGTGGGTTCTTTGAAGGACCTAGTCAGGAACGCGTCAACGTTGTCCGCCGGAAGGGCGACAGCCCAGCACTGAAGAGGGCAGGGAGGAGGGGAGGGGAAGGAAGTGTCGCTCCTTCCTCTTGCCAGTCGGGCGACAAGGGAGAGTGTGGGAACGGAACGATGACGGAAGAGGTCGAGCGTTCCAGCACTCTGGAAGTTGACGGTGTGAGTCTTGTGGAAGACGAGGGCGTGCCGTCCGAAGATGAGGAAGAGAAAGTATGTGTGAGTGTTATGTTAGAGGACTGCGACTCGCGGCGTCAGGAACAGGACGCTGTCGTGAAGGTCAATGGTAATAAGGACTGCGACTCGCGGCTTCAGCAACAGGACGCTGTCGTGAAGGTCAACGGTAATAAGGACTGCGACTCGCGGTGTCAGAAACAGGACGCTGTCGTGAAGGTCGATGGGATTAAGGACTGCTAATCGCGGCGTATGGGATTATGGGCTGTCGTGAAGGTCGAACCGGAACTCCCTCTGGTTGTATTTCAAAACACGGAGGTAGAGTCGTCGGTGCCACGGAGGCAACAGCGGAAGGAGACTACGAATCGCGGCGTGAGTTATTACGAGGTGCCTCGAAACGACTGAGGAACTCCCTCTGGGTGTATATCAAAACACGGAGGTAGAGTCGCTCAATGCTGCTGAGGCTAGAGCGGAAGGAGACTGCGAATCGCGGCGCGAGTTATTACGAGGTGCCGTCGCGGAGGTCGAAAACGACAAGGATGCAGGGGGAGTGGAGGAACGCTCCAAAGGCGGGGCGTTCCAAAGCTGGAAGGAGGACGCTGAGTGCGTTCAGCGGGAACGGGTCTCGTCTGTAAAGAAGGTCCGAGAGGAGACAGTCGAAGTCGCGAACAATCTGAACGTGCCAGTGGAAGCGGAAAAGTTGCCGTCCGTCCCGGGAACGGGATCCCTGAGTATCCCCGGAGGCGTGTTCTCGGAGTATGAGCTTGTGGAAATCGAACTGGGAACGTACGACCGGGCTAAAAAGGAGCATGAAGAGTACGACAAAGAATTAGAGGTCCGCTTGTTCCCTCTGGAAGAGGTGGCGGTCCGGGCGAAGATGACTGAGAACGCGAAGAGGTAGAAGAATCCAACCCTGGATACAATGAGCGCGGTCTTGGACTTCCCGGTGGAAGTCCTGCGTAAGAACCAAGAGGTGTCTCGTAGGACCCTCTCCTCGCCCGAGCACTAGTTGGGCTGGTACGAGAAGGTGCGGACGACGTCGCACGAGGCCAAGCGTGTCAATCGAACTTCAATCAGGCTTCGCCTGTAGTGGAGACGCCCGCAAGACTAGGCGATCCCGAGCTCGTCGCTAATACCTCGAGAGTCGATGGAACGGGGGAAACCACGACGGTCGTGTCCGTCGACGACACTGCTGGAACGCGGGTACGAGTCTAGATGAGCCCGCTGGGTTCGAGAGACAGCGTGCCAGAAGTCCTGTGGTTTGCTCGGGAACGACTCAGGGCCGTTCCGCCGCTCGACGAGTGGAGCACGGGCTGTTGCGAGATGAAAAGGTGAACCTCGATCGGGACAAGAAGAGCGTTCCACCAGTCGAGCTGAAGGAGCGGTTCGCTCGTCTCCTTGATGACTCACGATCGGGACAAGAAGAGCGTTCCACCAGTCGAGCTGAAGGAGCGGTTCGCTCGTCTCCTTGATGACTCGAACAGCTCTGGGAGCTTCGAACAGCGCGTATCACTCGTTAAGTGGGCTAGCGAGTACTACGACTCGAAAGCCGACACGATAAGAGCCAAGTTTCTCGCGCGTGAACACGTGGATATTAAAGCAGATGCTGACGGCTCCTCGGAGCCGCCTCTGGCGAGAGGCAAGAGGTGAGGTTCTCAGTGTATGCGGTCCACCCAGTGACGCCACGTCCCCGTCGACAGAAACCAGGTCTACGAGAGGTGGAGGCGATCTCGGACGGCTTCTTTGGCTGCTGCATGGCGGAAATGCTCGCTAACACGGGAGGAACGCTAATCGTTATGCGGACGGACTCTCCACTTCAATGCAGAAGTCGACGGTGACGGATATCATTTGGGCGGAACTATTAAACCCAGTCGCGAGCGAATCATCAACACGGGCCGCAGATGTCGGTGACAATGACACGAACGCGACCTCGAGTACGAACGCTACTGGTGATCACGTCCAAGTCGGGGAGGGGGTCTACGCGGATACTTCTGCTGGGTGCACGGTTCGTGGCGGGTCAAGGACTTAAGGGTTTGCGAGCTCGACAAGAATCGGGAGGATTGGTGGAAAAAGCCAATGTGGAACGCATTCGTGGCCCTAGGCGTCGCAAGGTGCCTACTGTGCGTGCCTCGGATCCTAGTTCGGTGTTGGAAGCTCCTGAAAAGTGTGGAGAAGCTGAAACTAATCAGGAGGACGTCGATGTTGAGCGGGGTCGCTCAACTCAAGTCGGGGAGAGATGTCACGGTCCTAAATCGGACGACCGTTTGCTATTGTTGATCGAATGTATGAAGTATGTCGTCGCAGACGAGGCTCGCGCGCGTACTGTCGGAGTACAGTACCAATGCGATGAATAGTCGAAGTACGGTGTGATGACTGAAATATGGAATTGAAGTCAGTCTACTCTTGGTGGGCCTGGACCGCTACGCGGAGGTCCACGTCGACAAACCTCAAGGACGGAGGACATGAGACGACGGCTGAGCCTGTCAACAATGATAACAAGAGGAGGTGAATAATGGAACGGACGACAGACATCAAGGAAACGCAAGAAAGAAGAAGTAGAGCGTGCCGAGCAGGGTAGCTGCCGCTCGCTAATAGGAACTCAGTCGTGAATCTACCTGGAAAGTAACAAACTACAAACAAGAAACTTTTACATATATTAGTTTACCGTTCTATGCATCTCTGTCATTAATAGTCATCTTTAAGGCCTAAGGTACTCACGACCCCTTACGAGATAGACCGCGACAGTGGGTATCTGATAATGAACAAGCTGGCGAAGGGACGGTACTCCAGATGAGAAACTTCAATGAGACCCGCTATCGCAGTAAACAAGATAGTTTAGGAAAGGGTAAGATGCTGAATGAGCAGTCTGCTAGGAAGTCGATTTTATTCTTTTCTTTCAGATTCTAGAATCACTTCCTACTCTGGCCAAGTAGACGTGGACTAAAGAGTCTGGTGACCTCGAGAACAAATCTCGGGCACCTTAACCACAGAGGTAGAGTGTCTTCAAGACGTGATTTTGGACATTCTAACCAATCAAAGACTTCCTCTGCCTAAGTGCTACCACATTTTAATGTGGTTAATTTGGCCTTCTATTTGGGTTTAAAGTGCTACCACATTCATCTTTGAGCTCACTACAGTGTGAGCTAAAGATTGCGACAAGCAGCGTCGACCTGCAGTGCTGGTCTTCTTAGAAGTAGCCTTCTTCGTCGTCGCAGCCATCTTGAGAATGGCAGCAATGGCGGCTGG
>JAIKVB010001629.1:0-11724 GCA_024679045.1 Phytophthora brassicae
TGTTTCATGATGGAATTGCAGTCGATCGACAAGTTCCCGAAGATCCAAATCTTCATCATCCCAACGCTCTAAATCTGCGTGATATTCCATCGCATTCCCTTTAATTAATTCCTGTTTCCCAAGCTGAAATTGCTTGACTGGAGCTGTTGTAGGCTCCGTTGCCAACAAAGCACCGTCTCCAGCAAGAGTTTCGCTTGAATTCACTGCTACAGTTCCTTTTGAGTGCATACCAGCGAGATTCACCTGTTTACTCTTCGCACGGTATCCACTGATACTTTTTACAGCCGTATTGGTCCAGCTTTTCGTCCGGAAGTAGTACAAACCAGCAATGACAGCTACAACGACACCAAAAAGTCCACCTAGAAGCCCCACAATGAGTTCCCAGTCTGGTGCCAAGATGAGATCCTCCGTACGGCGTTTTGCACTCACAGTGATCAAATTCTTCTCGTTTAATGGTACAATCGCGGCTTCAGATACGGCGTTTTGCACTCACAGTGATCAAATTCTTCTCGTTTAATGGTACAATCGCGGCTTCAGTTGGACACGTTGTACCAGGTTTCATCACTACCACAATCGTCTGAGCTGCTGCATTAAGCGAATTCCCAAACACATAAGTACCTGGCTCAGTAAACGAGAAGGCAAATGCTGACACTGTACTCGTGTTTGCATTCACTTTTGTTGCCAAGGCTCGGAATGCTCCATAGTCAAAGCTTGGGTTAGTGTTGAGCATCGAGTCTTTCAGATAAATCGGATAGGAACGTGGTACTGCCAAGTCAAAGAATAAACCACTTCCCACAGGTAAACAAACCATCGGATTTGCGATAGAAGACGAGGTGGAATCACTGGTTAATCGTCGTCGTCTTTGAGACGTATCAGCAATGGACGGTGGTAGATCATACGATCCAGAGAATCCTGAAGACGAGACTGCGATCGAGTGAAGTTGACAGTCACTGTCTGGGTTACACGATATTTTGGATACAAGACTTGTAGTAGAGTCTTCGTCTGCTAAAGAGGTCACTTCTCCTGTCTTTGGATCGTAAAGCTGTAGTTCTCCTGTCGTACTGTTGACTCGGATCTGTGTAGCTTCATCCCGACACTTTTTGTTGCAAATTAAGTCGAGATCTGGTTGGTCATCACACTGACAAACCCCAAGACTCGCTACGTAAGTACCTGTACCATTGTTACAGCTAGCGTCACATGCTTTCCCACTTGCAGAGACACAAATGCCATTATCCGAACGCACTTGACTGCTACTACAACGATCATATACGAGTGGTTGGCAGTCCACATCTCCATCTTCATCACTTCGAAGGATCATATCTTGGTCGTAAAATTCGTATCCAGGTTCACAGATACAATACCCGTCAGTCATTTGAAAGGCACGATGGCTACCAACACAGGAACATCTCGTAGCTCCAATTCCTGCAAATGCACTCGTAGAACAGGGCAAACAACTGGACTGACCAACTAAATTCTGATACGAATTCACTGGACAAAGCAGACATTCTGACACATTGGAAGCTTTAAAGCTGGACACGTACGTTCCACTTGGACAAGCGATTTCAACGGAGCTGCCTGCTGGACAATAGGAGCCTGGAGGACATGGGTACCCTCGATCCACTTCTCTGCTCTCTGGATGACTGGAGTTGGTAGCACCAAGACACACGTAACCTTTTAGACATTCATCACATTGACTTCGATTCATATCAATCCCAAACACCAAGACACACGTAACCTTTTAGACATTCATCACATTGACTTCGATTCATATCAATCCCAAACGTTCCAGGAGGACAAGTCTCACAGGATGAAAGCTGTGAAGTGTAAACTCCATCCAATGGAGTCGTACGACCCAGATAGCCCAGTGGACAAGGGATTTGTGCCGTAGTTCCATTAGGACAATAGTGACCGAGTGTACAAATTGAAGGGGAGTCGACGGCAGGCGAGCAATAGAAACCCTCCGGACACATGATAGGCGTCGTCGTGTTATATGGACAATAGCTTCCTCCTGGACATAGTAATGGGAAACCAGAACCTTCTGGACAGTAGGTAGTAGCCTTGCAAACTGCTGGCCGGATGGACCCAGCAGCGCAAAACGAGCCTCCAGTACACAATTCGCAGTCTTCCAAACTTTTAGCTCCTTTAACTGGTCGAAAACTTCCATCAGGACATGGTTGAGACTCACTTGAACCATTAAGACAATAGTTACCAAGAGGACAATCATAACCTTTAAGACTCACAATTCCACTTCGGTTACAGAGCTTCCCAGCTTCACATGGAAGACAATCTTCCAGGTTGGCCTTACCTTTCTCACTATTGTATGTACCAGCAGGACAGGGAAGTTCACTAATTCCGTACGGGCAGTAAGAACCAGCAGGACATGGAAGAGTATTAGAGCCTTCCCCACAAGTCATTCCTGCAGGACACAAGTCACAGTCACTTTCCGAGATTCCGTACGATGTAAGTCGTGACGAGTTCTTTTGACAAGGAATGGGATCCAAGACTCCTTCAGGACAATAGTAACCTGCTGGACACGGTCCTCCAAGCTCTGTTCTCCATGCTACATCAGGATTGGACAGGTTGGAGCTTCGAATCGTTGGATTAGGCTGATCATTTCGCACTCGACAGTAAAATCCAGCCGTACAGGACGCTGTAATGGTTCCTGCTAAACAGAATTTGCCTGCACTGCATGGAGCACACCAGCCGTACAGGACGCTGTAATGGTTCCTGCTAAACAGAATTTGCCTGCACTGCATGGAGCACATTCGGTCGCGTTCATTAGTCCAACTTGATGGCCGTAAGTCCCGTCTGGACAAAAGATCGGGTCTTCAACACCTTTAGGACAATAATACCGAAGTGGACATGGTATTGGAGATGTGGCACTTGTATCACAATACCCTCCAGCTGGACAAGTGACACAAGAGCTTTGTTTCTCCAGACTATTAAACGTCCCTTTTGGACAACGAATTTGGCTACTTGAGCCTTTAGGACAATAGTAACCAGCGTCACAGATTCCACCTGTAATGTTATCAATTGGGTTAGCTACCCACGCTCCTCCAAGACAAACATGACCACCATCACATAAATCTCCAGTGAATCCATCAATTGGTTGAGCTGTTGTAGCGTTTCCAGTACAGAAATGACCTGGAGCACAAAGACCTGAGGGAAAATTTGTTGGTGTTAAACCGGAACAGAACTTTCCTGGCGGACATTGGGCACACTCTTGTGAGTTTGCAAGTGCCGTTTTATCTCCATATGATCCAGCCAGACACGGGTACTTGGTTGGTGATGGTGTTTCTAAGGGACAATAGTAACCTTGAGGACACGTTACGGGCGTGATACTCCCACTTTCAAGGTGTTTCTAAGGGACAATAGTAACCTTGAGGACACGTTACGGGCGTGATACTCCCACTTTCACAATAGAATCTCTCGGGACATACTTTACATACTGAAAGTCCTTTTTCATCAGCAAAAGACCCAGCAGGACACGTTCGTGGCTCGGAGGATCCTTCCGGACATTCGAAACCTTTTGGACACAACTGGGTGGCTGTACTCTCTCCTCCAGTACAGATGAAACCAGGTGGGCATTTCTCGTTTGGAGTGATAATTCCTGAAGTGCTGCAGATAAACCCAACTGGACAGTCGAGACAATTACTAGCATTCACATTCTGTGTAGTCTGTGAATAAGTGCCAGGTAAACACGGGATGGGATTGCTGCTGCCTCTTGGACAGTAATGACCTCGCATACAAACATCACCAATCATACCTAATGAGTTGTTTTGACCTGTAGGTGTTGCTGTATAGGATCCTTGAATACAGTAGAAACCTTCTTCACATGGCAAAGCTCCATCCGTATTAGTTGAGGAGCAATACGCTCCAGCCTCACAAACTATCGGAACGGCAGAGCCTTCGGGACAGTTTGTACCTGGAAGACATGGGCCACCCGTTGCTGTTATTTCTGCTGGTGTTTCAGTCGGAGATCCACCTGAGCAATAGAAACCACTTCGACACTTTCCTGTTGGTTCTACGGCTGCATATCCATCCACATAAGTCCCACCTGGTGCTGGAGTACACTGTGAAATATTCTGCAGTCCAGTTCGGTTACCAAACGATCCTGGTGGACACGGAAATTGAGTCGCTCTCTGTGTGCTCTCAGGACAATAGTGACCCATTGGACACAAGTTACTGAGATAATCCTTGCATTCTAACAGACAGAAGAAACCTGCTGGACACGGAAGACATGTCGCTGAGCCAGTGGCATTGGTGTAAGAGCCTTCTGAGCAAGGTACGGGAGTATCAGAGCCCTGTGGACAGTAGGAACCTAAAGGACACGGTTCTCCACCAAAGCTCATTACCAACTCTGTACTCTTCACAACACCAGAGGAAGGATTTGGTCGCGAATTGTTGCGTTTGCAGTAGAACCCATCATCACACAGTCCTGAAGGCTGAACGAGCCCTGCGTCCGTGCAAAACGATCCTTCGTCACAAAACACACAGTCTCCAGCCTTCACAAGTCCCGTATCGTTCGAGTATGTTCCAATAGGACACGGAGCCGGCAAGTACGTTCCTTCTGGACAGTAAGCACCGGTCGGACAGACGTGTGTGGCATTCTCAGCGTTCTTACCGAATTTGCTCTCGGATCTCGGTGGACAATACGATCCAGCAGCACACAGTCCTGTAGGTTGTGCCAACCCCAAAGTTTCACAAAAGGATCCTGGTGTACATTCCTGACATTCTGTCACGTTCGTGAGTCGAAGAGCATTGCTAAACGTTCCAATAGGACATGGAAACGGGACTGCAGCAGTTCCTGAAGGACAAAAATGACCCGTGGGGCACTCTGCGTACGTACTAGTTGCCACACCATCACAAAAGTAGCCCATCGGACACTCATCGCACACAAATTGACCCTTTCCAGCAGCGTAAGTGCCAGCAGCACATTTTTGTGGAGTAGAACTTGCTCCGGGACAGTAAAAACCCGAAGGACAGATCGCGCCGGACAAATCATCGGTGGGTGTTGGTGTGGAAGAGTTCGATACACAATAATATCCAGAGTTACAGGGTCCTGATGGTGCAATCAGTCCTGTCGAATCGCAGTGTTTGCCACCAGGACAGATTGAACACGAGCTGAGGCTTTTGCCTCCTGTAGCAGCTCGAAACGAACCCATCGGACACGAAATGGCGCTTCCAGAGCCTTCTGGGCAATAACTAGCTTCAGGACACACATATCCATACGTTTGATTTACTGGGTTGGAGACTGGAGAGCCTCCGACACACACAAAGCCAGCAAGACATGGTCCACTCGATGCAGATAAGCCATAGGAATCGCAGTACTGTCCACTGGGACATGGTTTACACTGATCCAGTTTCACAAGGCCTTCAAGACCTGCAAACGTACCAGGAAGACACTTCACAGGTAGACTCGTACCTTCCGGACAATAGTTCCCAGTAGGACAAACTATCGGTGTCTTGGTACCCGGCAACTCGCAGTAGAACCCAGCGGGGCAAATCACGCATTTGTCTTGAGCTGGATAGAGATTGTATTGACCTTGTGGACATGGGGACGGAGCAGTAGCACCCACGAGAGAGAACGATCCAGCGGGCGTCTCCACTTGGGTCGGGATGGAAGCTCCTCCGATACAAAAGTAGCCCGGATGACAGGTTCCCGTGGGCAAGAACAACCCTGGAGTCTCGCAGTATTCACCCGGGGGACAAGGGACGCATTGTCCTACAGCTTCCAGGCCAGTAAAGTTATTGAACGTCCCTGGAGGACATGATGTTGGTGTCGACGATCCCAAAGGACAATAAGCACCTTGTGGACATAAATCTCCAGTGTGTCGATTGCTTACACCGAATAGTGAAGACTTGTAGTTCATTGGAGCGGATGTGTATGCACCCAAAGTGCAGTAGTAACCAGGGTCGCATAGTCCTCGAGGAACGGTAAGTGCTGTTGAGTCACAGTACATGCCTGGTGGACACTGCAGACAATCATCAACTGTTCGTAAACCAGTTGAGTTAGCATAAGTACCAATCGGACATGGTTCTGGGCTTGAAATGCCAGTACGACAGTAGTAACCTGCTGGACATATGATCGGGTAAGCTGTGCCAATGGGGCAGTACGAACCCGAGACGCATACAGCGCAGTCCTCTTCGCTTTGTCCTTTAGTTCGATTGAGATAGTATCTTGCTGGGCACGGTACTTGCTTTTGAGACGTCGATCGAAGTGGACAATAGAAACCTGGGAAGCAAACACCAGTGGGTTCTAAAGCTCCTTCAAGACTGTAGTAACCCGCGGGTGTGGGGGTACAGTCGCTCTTGCTGTCTTGACCAGTGAAATTGCTGTACGTTCCAGCGGGGCAGATGATTGGTGATGGTGTTGCTGTCGGGCAGTAGTATCCTGGCGGACACGCATCCGTTTCCAACGCTGGTTCACTATCCGAGCCTGAAGGACAATATGTTCCATTGTAGCAGGTCCCGTAAAGCGCCCCAGGTGATGACCAGCCTACTGCATTCGACCTCATGTTAGCAGCACTTGTCGTCTCACTGTTGCAAAAGTATCCGGCTTCACAGGCCGAGCACGCTTTTGATCCGCTGGTGGAAAACTTGCCCTTACCACAAGGTTTGGGACTTACGGACGCCTCAATACAGAAGGACCCGGCTGGACAAGTAATGCACGACGGCCATGTATCTGCAGGCCCTACTGTCTTCGTGTTATTTACTGGCGTGTAGCTTCCAGCTTTGCATGGGATCGGTGCAACTGACCCAGACGGACAATAGTAGCCTGGAGGACAGTCATCGCATTGACTCGGTTCGAACAACCATGTATTCGCTGTGTAAGTGCCACTTGGACACGGGAATTGAGTGCTGGAGGACGTCCCCAGAGGACAATAGTTACCTGGAGAGCAGCTCCCGTCGATAAACGACTTCCCACCTTGACAGTAGCTTCCTTTTGGACAGATATCACACTCTGCTGCAGTTGCAAGGGACGTACTGGAGCTCCAAGTACCTGGTAAACACGGAAATTGGTTGGAGTATTCCGTACGATTTGGACAGAAGAAGCCTGGTCCACAGTCCAACATTGTCTGAGTCTCGCCCCCTGTGCCTTGAGGACACGCGTGACGCACTGGACAAATAGTACAGTCTTGGGAGCGGATGAGGTCGATGTTCTCTGTGTACGTTCCTGCCGGACACGGGTGATCCGTTGCGAGAACTGTCCGGCCAGGACAATAGTGGCCTTTTGCACAGCGATCAACGTAGTTTCTTTGATCCACATGAGGACATGACCAGCCTGGTGGACAATCCAGACATTCATGGACACCTGCTGCTCCTGTTTCAGGATTGTACGTCCCTGCTGGACACTTGGTTGGGGTGCTGCTAGCTTCCGGACAGTAATTCCCAAGCGGACATTCGTTGCACTGATCACCAGTTATTAAAGCAGTAATTGAGCTGTACGTTCCTGCAGGACACGGGTATTGATTCATGGTGCGTGTGGCTGCACGGCAGTAATAGCCCTGAGGACACGATTGGGGGTTTGAGGTTCCAGTCGGACAATATGTTCCAGCAGGACAGTCCTGGCAGACATCAGACTTCTGTCCTGCTTCTCGGTTAAACGTTCCGGCTGGACATGGGTATTGAGAAGCTCGTTTTGTGCCTTCCGGACAGAAGAATCCTGCAGGACACACCTGTCGTGTGAGTGGCGTTGTCCCCATTTCGCAGTAAAATCCCTCTGGACATGGTTCACATGCGTGGTCAATACTCTACCAGAACAAAACAAGCCGAGTTAGTCGCGATAAAGTAGCAAGATATGATAATGTCTATGCTTGCTGTACCTCTCCAGCCGTCACGTTTCCAAAAGTACCTGCAGGACAGAGGAAGAAAGTCGTGGGCGGATTGCAGTAGCCACCCATGGGGCAGGCATCTTCCGGTGGTGTCGGACTCTTGGATGCCAGACTGCATTTGTATCCTGGACTGCACGACCGACAGTTTGCTACAGCTCCTTCACTGTAATATCCGACGGGACATGGCTGTGGTAGTTGGTCCGATCGAGGACACTCGTAGCCTGGATCACAAGCGAGACAACTGGTGGACGCGCGCATGCTGTAGTAGCCAACGGAGCAGTTCTTCGGCATCTCGTGAGGTGTGTCACAATAGTAACCTCGAGGACACTCCACACACGAGCCTGAACCTGTCGGTGAGTAAAATCCGGACTGGCAAAGCTCGACACTGGAGCTATTGGAGAATGAACATCCATAACCAGCAGGACATGGTGTACAAGTGCTTGCTCCTCCTGTTGAGTACGTTCCTTTTGCACAAGGCAATAGCAACTTGGACGCAGGATCCGGACACGAATAACCTGCAGGACAGGCGGTACAAGACGTAGCACCAGCCAAACTGTAGGATCCGGCAGGACACACTATCGGTGGTGAAGTAGATGGATCTGGACAAGCCGAACCTGCAGGACAGCTTGTACACTGCACCGAACCTCCTGGTGAGAACCATCCCGGTGCACAAACTGCATTCTGGCTGCCATCCACCCGCGGACACATGTGGCCAATTGGGCATGAAATGCAGTGTGTTTGACCCCCCAAAGAATACGATCCTGCAGGACAAGCCTCTCTGATAGCTCGGGTTGTCACTGGACACTGCATTCCTGCAGGACATGTGATACAAGCGGTTGCTCCGGCCTCTGCGTACGTCCCATTCAGACATGAAAGTTGAGTAGTTTGCCCCAACTGCGGACAGTAAAAGCCTGCTGTACACAGCGTGCATTTTGCTTGACCTGGAGCACTAAAACTTCCCGGATCACAAACCGTGGGAGGTGCAGTAGCATTTGCACATGCCGATCCAGCAGGACACGTAAAACATGATGAAGCAGCAACGAGGCTGTAGGTTCCGATTGGACAAGTTACTGGTACACTGGATGGTGACGAACAATCCATACCAGCAAGACAAGATGTACAAGACGTACTCGACTTCAAAGAGTAATACCCAGTGGGACAAGCGATCGGGTCTGAACTTGGCTGTGGACAATACTGTCCAGCAGGACATTCAAGACATTCCACTGCATTTGTTAACGAGTATGATCCATTGTCACAGCGAATGGGAGCGTCTGTTGTTGTTGGGCACTTGAAACCTTTCGGACAGGACTTACACTGGCCTTCTCCATCCAGACTGTAAGTTCCAACAGCACAAGGCGTTGGTATCTTAAGTGGAAAGCACTCGAAGCCTTTTGGACATGAAATACAAGCCGAGTAGTCTGCATTACTGGTCTGACCGAGAGGACATGTCTGCAGGTCACCAGAAAGCGTACACGAGTATCCGTTTGGACACAGAGTACATTCCACTGCTCCACTGTGACTGTAAGTGCCTTGAATGCACTTGATCGGTGGTTGAGATATCGATGGACAGTAACTTCCTGGCTCACATAACTGGCAAATTGATCCATTGGTCGAGTAATACCCAGCAGTACAGGCGACTGGAGCTGTATCTGCTGAGCATTTCACACCAGCTCCGCACGGCGTGCAAATTGTAGCATTGCCGAGTGAATAGAAACCAGACGCACAGTCTATGGGAGCGTTGTGCACATCGGGGCAGTAACTACCTGCTGGACATACACGACACACATGATCGCCCTGTACACCAAGCACACAACTCATTAGCGTCTCAACACTAAGCTAATAAAACTCTTTAAGAGTCACCTCCAAGCTGTAGCTCCCAAGTTGACAGACAACGGGTGTTTGTGCTACATCAGCACAACTGTAACCAGCTAGGCAAGAATGACAAGTCGTAGCTCGTTCAACACTACTGTACGTGCCTAACGTGCATGCAACAGGGGCCGAAGTAGTGGAACTACTACATGAGTAGCCTGGTGGACACGATTTACAGGAACTTGAGTTTTCTTCGCTGTAAAATCCCACTCCACATGGCTGCGGTTCTTGATCTGTAGACAAGCAAGAATGTCCACTCGGACATGGAGAGCACATCAATTTATCAGCCAGAGAGTAAGTGCCTTCCAAACACGCAACCGGACCAATTCCTGGATCTGAGCAAGCGTATCCAGCAGGACACTTTTCACAGGGTGCAGCTCCAGAGTTTACAGAGTAAGTTCCTGGAGCACAAGCGACTGGGTTAGTCGATCCTTTTGAGCAGGAAAAGCCTTTAGGACACTTGACGCATTCTTCTTGAAACGTTTCATTGTTGTACGATCCTGCCGGACACTCGTGACATTGACTCTCACCTACAATTGAGTACCAGCCAGCAGGACAAGGCTTGGGGGTCGTCGTAGGATCACTGCAAGATGCTCCTGCAGGACACACTAAACAGTTGGACAACCCTTCTCCATGGGCATACATGCCAGTTGGACAACCGTGACAAGTCCCTGCATTTTCTGCAGACTCTGCGTCGGACGAAGTCCCTTTCGGACATGGCACTGGTGCCGCACAGGAACCGGAGCAGAAATATCCAAGAGGACATCCAAGACATTGTGAGTCGCCTGTTGTCGAATTAATTAATGAGAACCACCCAGCGCGACATGGTTCCAAACAAGATTTCACTTGTAAAGGTTCATAGTACACCAAAACCTCGTTCTGCGGAAAAACTCGGTCATTTTTATCGTTGTAGTTGAGATCAGCTGACGTAAGTAAGTGACGTATTTTACTCGTCACTCGCTCAGTTGACGCATATGTAGCCGCTACCACGTTAATTGTCTTTGGCGTATCCCACGTAGCTGTTGTAAACGTCACTTGATCTGGAAATGTCTCGATAAATGTATCAAATGGAGCCAAATGGACGACTACATCAGTGCTAGGCTGGGATAAGAGGACGACTTCATAGCTGTCATTGCGAAGACCCTCAATAACTGCAAGGAATCGGTCCGAAATGTGGACAGCAGGAAAATCATTTTCGCTAATGTGAACCATCACTTCATCAGCTACGGCAAAAGTTCCACCGCTATCTCCACTCGTAATTGTGTGTAGAATAGCTACAACTTTCTCCTCGGTGGACGTTCCGCTTACCGTAAAGTCATCTGCTACAGTCACAGTAATAGTAGCAGTGCTGGACCAATTTGATGTCGTAAAAACTATTATTTCTGGGTCCAGTTTGAGTGTTTTCGTACTCTCTGAATCCCCAATGGAGATAGTAAGTGGTGTGTCTCCATACGGTGAAGCACTTAATGAGACTGTGTAGGATGTTCCAGTCTCGTCACCTTCAAGTACCCTGATACTTAATCTATTCAGCACCACACGCGCTTTCGAGAGGATATCTTTGGAGGTATCCACGTACGTTTGATCAATAATGCGGCTATCTGCATCCACAGTCTGAAGCAGTACAGAAAGACCCACACTGCCTTCTAGCAGAGGGTGAACAATGTCGTTAATCTGTAGAATTACATTCTGCATCACATCACTATCTGTCCCCGTTGCATTACGTTTGATCCAAATCACATTATTCTGCGTCGCAATCTTGAAATTGCCATTCAGTCCAACAACGCTCTTCAAAGTCACACCCTCCAACGATCCATACATAAACGACAAATAAACACCAACAGCTCCATCTTTCGGCACACTGTGAGCAAAAGTCGCACGTATATCCAATGACGAAATGCGACCGCTTAGAAGGTTGGAGAATGCTAATTTGGAGTTCCAAAGCACTCCAGGCTGCACTTCCATACTCGGTAGATGAAGTATCTGCGTAAACGTAGCGTCTGCATCTGATAATTCCATAGAT
>JAIKVB010001630.1:0-11719 GCA_024679045.1 Phytophthora brassicae
CGCGATTGACTGGCTGGCAGGCTGGCGGCTGGGGCAGCATCTCGCCTGATAATCCCTGAATTGTCCCATCGGATCCTGAAGCTCCCAAGAGGAAGCTTAAGTTGCTCTTATACAGTAATAATTTACTATAACCTGATAAATCAAGGTGTTTCTGTCCGTATTTTCACATGGTACAGGACACCTGAATCTCCTGCTGCCAATTCTAATGTGATTTCAAGTGAAGATGGTGGACTCCAGACGTTGAAATAGCTTCAGTTTCCTACCTAAGAACGAGTAAAAATGGTGTAAATTGCCACTAATAACTCCAGTGCAAAGAGAGAAAGAAACCCAATGCTTGGAGTGTGAAAGTTGCCGAGTTGCGCCTTCGATCTCTTGTGATGGTGGCTAGAATATGCTATACAGTAGGTATCATATGCTATTAAACAGGTTTTCGCGAAGGGGGCTCAAGTGGGTTGACGAGCCAAAGTGAAACGGAATTTGCGCTCAGAAGGACGGAGTGTGGCGGGTCGAATTGAGCCTTTGCGCAAAAGTACGTTTGCGCTACGAGGTACCAGCCGCACTGTGAGACGATGTTGCTTAGCCTTTGCGCAAAAGTACGTTTGCGCTACGAGGTACCAGCCGCACTGTGAGACGATGTTGCTTATTATTACCATGTGATTTTGCACCCTAAACTGATCATTTCTCTTATTAACAGAAAGGAAACAAAGGAATTCCATCCCCCTGTCGCTCCACGACACAATTGTTTGTAAGTCGCTTAGTTTGTTGCACGTCCGTTGCGCAACTCACGTTTTGAGCCTTTGCGCAAAAGTACGTTTGCGCTACGAGGTACCAGCCGCACTGTGAGACGATGTTGCTTCTTATTACCATGTGATTTTGCACCCTAAACTGATCATTTCTCTTATTAACAGAAAGGAAACGAAGGAATTCCATCCCCCTGTCGCTCCACGACAGAATTGTTTGTAAGTCGCTTAGTTTGTTGCACGTCCGTTGCGCAACTCACGTTTTGCGCTATTCTGTTGCAGACAAATGGGTTCCAATCTTCCGCCCACGCTTCCTGTCGCGATTAAAAGGGAGAAAGAAGAGTCTTTTGCAGGCGCCATGGCCATCTCGGGCAGCATCGGAAGCATCTCTTCGCGTAAAGACAGCATTGGCTGGGGCGCTGACGACTTTTTAGGGATGATTTCGCATACTCCGCCAGCTTTTTCACCCGGTAGTTTGACGATGCCCATGACGAAAAGAGGACGAAGTGGCAGCATCTCCAGCCGTTTGCTTAGTGCCACCGACTTGGAAGAGCGTGGCTACATTGATAGATACCAGAAAGGAGTGCTAAAGGTGCGTTTTTTTGCAGTTTTTTTGTATTTTACAGTGGTACTAATATTTATTTATTTTTGCGCAAAATATAGGATCTTATTATCAGCGGAGATGAAGCGTTGCAAAAAGCACTCGAGAAATTTGATGCTGGAGATCCCACGACACTGGAAGCTATGTTGGATAGTGGAGCACTAAATCGCAAGTCATCGTCAATTGATCTACTGGATGATCTGGATTTAGGTTTTCTCAATGTTGGTTCACTGGGAGATACACCAAAAGATGAGGTTTGTTTCTTATTTGTATGCTAATTTTTAGTGGTAAAACGGAGTATTTACGATCTTATTTGGGATATAAATTTTTGCAGTTCCAGTCAGGTGGAAGGAATCAATCATTGGATGAATGGGACGAATTGGGGTTCGATTCCTCGTTTGCAGACGTATCAGCTCGTGATATTCTCGATGGAGAGTTTTACAGTTCGTCTTTAGGAGCTTCTCTACCGAATTCGTTGCCTTCCATGGGACTTGGGATCACTCCACCAGCAGGTTTCAGTTTTGCAGAAGATTTTTTGGAGAATCAGGTGAAAACAGAGCCTAAAAATGACAATCGAAATGATGCGACGGGGAAGAATTCTCTCAGTTCGACTTCTAGTTCTGCAGCTTCCAGTGCTTCGAGTTTGTTGACTTCTCGACCCATTGGAATTCCAGGAGCTGCTGGTTCTGGAGCTGCTCGGTCTTTTAATGGACTTGATGCAAAAGACAAATCGGGTCAGAAACAAAATTTTGTCGGCGCTTATTCTCCCGACTCGAGACGGAAACGTATTGAGAAATTTCTGGACAAGAGACAGAAACGCGTATGGCGGAAAGAGGTCAAGTATGATGTGCGCAAAAATTTTGCGGATTCGCGACTGCGAGTCAAAGGCCGATTTGTCAAGAAGGAGGACGAGCAACTTTTGCGCGAATTGCTGAGTTTTACCTAAGTGGAGCTCGAAATGGGTACAACACAGCGAAGGAGTCGACTGGCCTATGAATAAAGGTGGGAAATGCAACCGAATGGCCAAAATACGGATTTGACGGGCAACGAGCCGACTGGTTCATGCAAAAAGGTGGATGGAACAGAACGGGATTTGGTTCAGTATGGACCCAAATCGCTCTCCGTGATTTGTCAGTTTTATCGGACGGAAACGGAAGATGCAGAGACGATTCGACTTTGTGGATGTTGGTGGGTAGGGAATCGAGGTTTAGTGAGGCTGTCGTGTTGGTACTAAAACTAAATATGGACAAAACTCACTTTCTTAGTTGAGTCCTACTTTTTACGATAAGACAACCTAGACTTCTTTTTAGATTAAACTAGATTCTTAACTTGCAGTATGTACATTGTATAGGGAGTTTAGCATTCCTTGGTGCTCTGCATAGTAACTTACTTACTATTACTACTATAGTAGTAGTAAGTATCAGGATAAAGAAATAAATGCCTCTCAGAACTAATTTAGTTTTAAATCAAAAACGCTGCTCTGTATAGTAACTTACTTACTATTAGTAAGTATCAGGATAAAGAAATAAATGCCTCTCAGAACTAATTTAGTTTTAAATCAAAAACGGACAAAGTTTGTGGCTTAAACTGTACTCTTTTGGCAGATCGAACCCCCATTTTTGCATCTTGGCAAATGAGCGATCCGCAGTTTACCGATCCCGACTTCGCCTCAACGTCCACCCCCGAGTATACAGCGATAGTAACTCACGAGACTATTACAATGATTTCTATTGAAATTATTGTAACGCTGCTGGCCTTGGCTCTGGGTTTTCTATACTGGTTCTGGCTCCGACCCATTCGTCTTATTGACACATCTGCTACTCTTAATAACTCTACCAACTCCAGTACTGCAATTACTAAGCAAGGACAAGAACGCTATCGATCGTTCGTGGATCTTCAAGTGGCAGCCAATGAATTTGCACTGTTTGTGACCAAAGGAGACCGCGCCGAGACGTTCCAGAGACTATTCGATGCACTTAAAGTGACGCTCCATGTTGTGGATCTTGCCAAGACTGCAGGAGGAAGACACGTGTTGGACGTTCTTCATGAGGATTTTGAGGTAAAAGACGAGTTTTTGTTTGTCAAGGGAGTGCTACTGGGTGGGTTTCAAGATCTACGCCGACTTTTAGTAGAAGGGAAGAAGGACGAGCTGGGGATTCATTGTGACTGGAGCTGTGTACGTGTGGACGCCAAGAGTGACGCTGGATTTATGGTACTAGGAGTGATGAACGGATTCCAGGATGTTGGAGATGTTGAAAAAGATGCAGACATTATTGTCAAGTTGGATACGAAACCACTGCATTCAGTGGAGGAACTTTGCAATTATGACCCAGCGATGCTTGTGAAATGTAGTGTACCCATTGCATTACGGTCGAGGAAACAACGCAGACGCAGTAAACTTCTGGTGTGTCATGATATGAAAGGAGGTTATCAAGAAGACCGATTTAAACAGGGTTGCACTGATTTCGAAGCATATCGATTTTATCACTGGGATCTTGTGGATGTATTCGTGTACTTTGGTCATGCCCTTGTTTGCCCTCCACCAACTGGCTGGATCGTTGCTGGTCATCGTCATGGTACTCGTGTTCTAGGAACGTTCCTTACCGAAGGTGATCACGGTACAGAATTGTGTAAAGAATTGTTCCAGGATATTCATTCAGCTGAGGTACGAGCCAATATTTATTGTTAAATAATTGTAAATTAATTGGCACTAATTATTGTATTTTTTTCTTGCTTCTGTTGACAGAAATTTGCTAAAAAATTGTCTTCAATCGCTTTGCATGGCGGATTCGACGGCTGGCTCATTAACGTGGAGAATGATGTTCCTACTGATTTGGTAATTAATATTGATGTATTTTTACAAACTCTTCGGAAGGAAATGCAGCTTCGTAATCCATTAGCACAAGTTGTATGGTATGGAAGTCTCTCCAGATCGGGTAATCGTCAGTCGTTCGTTCGATTGGATGAATCAAGTGCTAATTTCTTCAACAATGTCGATTCGTTCTACGCTGACTATGGCTGGATGTCGGAAGATGCCAAGTTCTCAGCTGCATTTGATCTCGATCGCCGATATGATGTTTATATGGGAATCGATGTGTTTGGGAGACATAATATGCTTGGTGGTGGTAAACTGAACTGTGGAGAACCACTTCGTATTGCCTGGAACTCTGGCGTCTCAGCTGCTCTCTTTGCACCGGGATGGACTCATGAGTGTTATCAACATGAAGCACAAGAAGATTTTGTTGTAGTAGAGAACCGATTTTGGGAAACAGTGCGAGAAAGTTGGAAAACCAAGAGTCCCTGCTACGATGCTTTAGGTGGACAGAATTGTCTCTACACTTCTTTCAATGTTGGACGTGGGGTTGGTGTATGGGCAGAAGGGAAACGTGTGGGCGATTCCGTCTGGTCCAACATGACGGAGTTGGATATCCAACCCAATCCGACGTTACATGTTGGAAATGTTATAACGACAGCCACAGGGTTAATGAAGGCTAGTATCTGCCATAATACGGCGTTCCAAGGTGGCGCTAGCGTCCAATTACAGGTAAGTTCGTATTTTAATTCTGAGTTTTGGTGTCTTTTAGTTACGTTTTATTCATGGTTTTGTAGGGCCAATTAGTTGGACGAGAGAAGTCGTATTTCAAGCTCTATGATGTTGACATTGAGTTCTCACCGCGTCGTATTATGGAGATATCGTACACTACTGCAACACGTGAGGAATCCGTGTGTCTTGTGGTATTGACGGTGTGTCCTGGTCTGGATCGTGCTACTCACTACGTAATTTTGCGTTCCATGGACGATTCCGGCCCAGATGCTGGAGATAACCGCGTAGATCCCAAGAAAACCTTGTCTTCAGTTGCAAATGCGTCTCTGGAGAAGCATTTTTACTTACCAGTATCCACAGAGTTTCATGCTGTGGAAGGAGTGACTGCTGATGTTGTACAAGGAATCACAGCAGACGGATGGTGTAAAAAGACATATCGCTTAGGTGGTCAGCTGTGGGACGGGAAGCATATTGTTGAGATTGGAGTGATTTGCACCAAAAAGATCCGAAAAGTCCCTGGAGAGCGTGAGGATTATTTGGCCTTCATTGGTGAGATTTGTGTGGCTGGAAGTAGTACACAAAACGCCGTGAGAGCGTCTCACCGTGATATACACAGTCAACCAAAATGGTGTGAGAACGCGAGACTCTTGTCGTTTAAATGCCAGGATCCTGATTTTGTATCTTTTGGAGTGACATGGGATTTTGCCGTGGATGGGGAACCTGTGCGCTATGTGTTGGTGTTTGGTCGCCGCGAAGACGGTGAGCGCGTTTTCTTGGGAAAGAGCTTTGATCACTCGTTCTGGGTCGATAAATATCCATGGCAAACGACGTCGTCTCGACTTACGATTGAGTTTCAAAGTATCTCGTGGGCAGGACAGAGCAGTTCGGCTGTTTGCAAACTACATTTGGAGAATTGAACTTTTATGACGCGTGGATGGCAGTTCTTGGGGCTTCGTGAAGACGACTAAGTGGTTCGACTCTCCGTGATGCACGGACCTATCTGCGCTCTATATCTTAACACTGTGCCGCACATTGAAGTGAAGAGTCTCCTGTACGTGACATTGAGCGCTCGGCGTGAAGAACGAGGTTACTTACTGTTGGTTTCGGTGCTGTGTCGTCTGTAGATAGCAATCGAGGGTTGTTGGAAGGATTTAAATAGCCGGAGCTGCTATTGTAGTTGTTAAGCTGGAAGCAGCCTACGACAAGTAGTCTGGCTGTTGAGGATATTAATAGTTTGCTAAAGTAGGTAAAAATGGTCAGCGCACGTACTTAACCCCAACATTTTTTGTCCTTAAATCAAGGACAAAACGGGTATAAAATTGCTCCAATCGAGATTCAAGGACAAAAATGACTTGAAGTTTGTAAGCCCTCCAATTTATATCGAGAAACACTCATTGTCTGTAATAACAAATCCATAGTTTTAGTAGTACCGGTAAAGCCGGCAACGTAGTGAAACTTACAAGTTTTTGAGTTTTTGTCCTAGTTTCTAGGACAAATCCCAGCGGCGATATGTTACAAGTGACAATTTGCCGGGAAGATTTTACAGTCTTCACGGCGCTTGATGATGCATTCATGCCGAAAAATACATACAGTTAATGCACAGGTTTCCATCCATGACATCGGAGTTGTACATTATTAAGAATTCAAGTGGACCGACATGCTAACTTTTGGACCTTCTTTTTGTCCTAGATTTCTAAACTGTTGGGGTTAAACAGTACCGGTAGTAGTAGGATATTGACACCCTAAATCTGCAACCGCAGGACTCTGTGTCTACTATTTCCAAACCAAAGAGAAGTAATCGGTCTTTATAATTTATCACCCCCCAGATCGGCGTACAGTACTGGAAGCCTGCCAAAAATACATTATGCTATCGCCTTATCTACAACAGATATGTCGGTCAAAAAAGATTTATGTCGCTTTATCGCGAAAAACCTCTACCACACGACCGCAGTTTCCATGAACAACTCATCTGGTCTTGTTCACGCCGTGTGTTTTCAGACTGCGCGTCAGAAGAGGTTGTTCAAAGCCTTCCCGGAAGTTATAATGATTGACACGACGCATGGAACCAACAAAAATTACTACAAGCTTTTAGTGTATTACATCTACTTCCTGTGTCCTATTGATACCGCCCTGAATCAGACAGCTATTATACATTGCGTAAGTGCTTGGAATGTATCCGTCACTTAACCTCAGACATGTCGGGTACACACGTCCAAATTTTGTCATTCTTTAAGTTGCACACAGAAGTGAGGAGAGATGCCGGAGGAAAACTTGGATATGCTGCTGGTGCTGGCAGGCGCCTTCTAGAAGCAAGAGAGGGAATTGAGCGAGATTATGAAGGAGGTGTATCAGATGTTAGTGGAGGACGCGTGGAAGATTGCGATGAGAAGCCGCCACTACTTGACGAACCAGTGCTTAGAGACGCCATGTGACTCGCCCTGGATGTTGTTCTACAAGTACGGCACTGATATTAACTTTCTAAACGCAGCTAGTTTGTCCAGGTGAGAGGCCATAGTACGTATTCTTTATTCAGTTTCCTTAATAATCTTTGCTCCTGCGAGGGCGAATACAAACCTGCGTTTCATCACCTCCTTAGACGGTTCACCAGTTTCTGTAAAATACCACGTGTGCAATCCAAGGGTCGACATCCCAAGTTCCGCTATCACCACCAAGTTTTGGGTCTTCAACTTCGCTTTTACGTAGATTCGATGGAACTCAGCAGGTTTGCATGATGTTTGGAACACCACCGAGTACTTTGTCGCGCATATTGAGGATAGCTGAGGAAGCTCTCTACAACGCACTCAACAATTACGCACCTACTCGAATATCATGGCCATCTCCATCCCATCAAATGGAACTAGCGAAGCTCGTAGAAGCCCGCGAACCTCTCCTCGTGTCCACGTTCGGTTTTATAGATGGAAAATTTTCAAGGTACACTCAAATATTTGTATGAAGGCTACGTATATTAATACTTAGCGCGTTTCACTGTGTAGGTACAACAGCCCTAGAACGCTGATCTTCAGAATACTGCGTATAACGGCTGGCTTCATTCGGTTTTTTGTGACGGGGACAATCTGCTTTGCCGCCGACGGATGCATAATTTGGTGCAGACACAACTCGGCCGGGGTCGTGGAACGAATCCGACACTTCGCTCGGCTTTTGAAATAAATTACTGGATCCTGCGTATTACCACGACACACGAATGAATGTCGTGTCAGATTCAGCCATCCCATTCTCGACCCAGATAGCCGGCCATATACTCACCCCACTTAAGGGCGGCGATCTAGAACGACTGTGGCCTTCGCTAAGAAGTTTTGCTCGTACGCTTCACAGCGCGATCACGTCCATAAGACAAGCGGCTGATTGGGGAATGGGTAGCTTTCAAAAAGATATAGAGCCACCTAAATCTCCCTCTACCTTACGATGCGGAACTACGTGGTCTATGGCTGAACAATCTGTTCTGCATGGCGAACTACTGAGTACGTACGGTAGGAATTTCGCAAATTCGAATGACGTTCGCTGGAGAAATAGAATCCCGTCTTCTATAACAAGTCTGCAAGTTAACACAATATAGTGAAACTAAAATAAACTTTAGCATTCAAAACATACATTATATGTTTAAATACTGAATTTTATTTTAGTTTCACTTTTTGTGGACGTTGTCTGCGCCCATCGGTGGAGCAACTTATGATTTTTTACCTATCGCTTTGATCATCAGAAGCAGCTCTTGTGTGCGCGCTTTAGCCTCGTCGCGATCTCTACGAGTACGTTCCTCCATTTTGATCTTATCCTGACGACGCCGTTCTTCGGTCTCTGTCTTGGCTGCAAGAAGGCGCTTCTCGCGAGCAGCAACACCATCACGACGACGCGGTCGTCTTCAGCACGGCGTGCTTCTGCCTTCCTTTCGTTCTCTTCGCGGAGGAGTAGAATAGCCTTTAAGATACTACCTCCCATGTTGTTGGCTGCGTTTTCAAGCCCGGACATTTTCGTCTTGAGAGTGGTTGTGGCCTTCACCGCTCTGATCATTTTGGCTTTTGCGAAACTGGCCTCGAGCGAATCCATCTCTTCCTCAAGAACGCGCTTGGCATCGACGGTGCACGAAAGAGACGATTGGAGAAATTCTGGTACTTCGTCTTATTTTCTTCTCCTCGCTTCTTCCCGACAGAGGATTGTGTAATGAGGTCGGCTCTCCCAATCCCCCCATACAGATCGCCGTGGCACTGGACGTAGACTTACGACGATCCTCTAGCAGCAGCACAAACGCGAGTGGTCGTATCGGATCGTTGTGCTTCTGGGCGTAACGTTTTTGAAAGAGCTTCCAACCCTTCTCCTACTAACGGCGATGTTAGTAGCTCCTGGAACTCTCCTACTGAGGAGATGATACTGGAACCCGTAAAGCGTTCAGCAACCGATGTATCAGTGACTGATAAGTCGTCAAGAGAACTATCAGTGGCGTCGGTGGTCAGCTCAAACAAGAGATTGATGAAAAAGCAAATGTCGTCGAAATGGATGATGCAGCTGACCAAGACCCTCGTTAGTCGAGCCCAACTTTTCTTTTGACCCCGACCCGGACGAAAGTTTCTATCGGGATGGTGACGCAGAAGGCGTGCCTTTCCTTTGCCTTCTGGATATGCGGAGGCATATCTGGTGTCCCAGTCGTGCTTTATAGTACTTTCAATTTGCGGCGCAAAACGTTAACCCCTTAGTTCCCAGATGTTGGACCGTGTTACATAAGAGGTGTATAACCTAATGCAAATTTTTCGCCACATCTATGTTATGTTGGACCTCCAACATACGGAGACCGTATACTTGGGATTTGTATGGAGATACAGTCCATGTCCAGGCATACTGAAACGAAGACATTTGTTTTGGCGTAAAACGGCCGGATGCACAGGCTTAGGGGTAGTGGGCGGGAATGTAAAAGAGGGTCATCATGGGATCGGGTGGCCGACAGCTATCAAATGCCCTCATTCTCGAAAAGACCGCGCAGCACACAAGCCGATCATGGTTGGGCCGATTGGCAAGACACCGCGCCACAAGCTCACGGAAGAGGAGGAGAGACTATGCCGCGTTGCAGCGCTTAGCGAGCGACATCAGCGTCGGCTGCGGGCAGAGGAGAAGACAGAGGATGGTTCGGTCGAGAAGAAGGCAAGCAGAAAGCAGGCGGCCAAGCGCACAACCCCTGCGATGGAGGTCGCGGAGTCTAAAGGTAGTTCACCTCATGACTCTGTGCAGCGTTCGATACCACCGGAAGTGAAGGATGCGCACGCCGCTCAGGAACCGGCTGAAGCAAAAGCGACAGCAGCGGACAGCCAGAGCACGCAGCAGTTACTGTTGGCCACCGAAAACAGAGCGACCCACGCTCCAGACTCGCCGGAAACGGCAGCCGCTGCGGAAATCGTCGAAGATATCGTCAACTTAGTGGCGATTGCTGGGACAACGACGCCAACACGCCCTCCAGTTTGTTCTGGCGATAGTCGTCCATCTGGTCGAGCGAAGGAGAAGCAGCCAGCCGGAAGATCGTCGCTGAAACGACGTCGTGCAGTGCTTCAAGACGAGGATGAGGACGCGGACGTAGAGCGCGATGAGGTAAGCTATGCTGTATGTATCGACATACGGTGGTGAGGTGGACGTTTTGCTCAACCTATCAACTAACATAACTCTACGTGATGCATACATGTTCGCAGGCGCCGACCAGACACGGAAGTGAAAGCGAAGAAGACGATACTACGTATTCAATCCGCGCTTGTGTCGTAGACGCGGATCCGAACCTCATGGATCGTGGTGCTAATCAATGCGCAGACCTGAACTCAGATGAAGACACAGAACTTCGTGAAGAGCCAGAGGAGGAAGAGGATGCAGACGACGACAGTTGGGTTGAAGACTGGGACATTGGCGATCTGAGTGACGAAGACATAGAGTCTCCTGAAGAGATCCCGGATTCTGTGTGGTTGTCGGCTGCCAAGAATGAGCGACTGATGAAATCCATGCGGCATGACGGATGGGAGTACGGTAAGTTATGCTGGATATATCCAACATAATGCGTGTTCATCGAACTTGGATTCAACATAACATCGAACATAACTTGGTTGATGTTGTCGTGCGTGTAGACACAGCCAAGTTTGGACCCGACCCGACTTATAAGGACCTATACGATGGTCCATACGGACCGAGTGACAGTGTCCTCAGTGTGGCCGAAGACCCCCTCGCGCTCTTGTTTTATTTCATGCCGCCCAAGTTGTGGAGCCAGATTACGGTTAAGAGCAATACCTACCATACGCAGTCAATCCCGATGCGTGCACGTGCAATAAGATCTCAGCAGCAGCGCAGTGGTGGTGATGGTGAGGATCTAGGTGAGATCCGTCGACGCTTGTCCAAGGTTTCTGATATCGTGGCGTGGGAGGTGCTGCAAGTGATGGGTCTGCTGATTGCCCGAATGCTCGTGCCTATACGCAAGGGGATCGCGGCACATTGGTCGCTGAAGAAGATGGGAGCTTTACCCAGCAATCGGTTCAACCTCTTCATGACCAAGAATCGCTTTTTTCATGTCATGGGCTACTTGCACTTTTCGAACAACAAGTCACCTCAAGCCCGGCTAGACCGAGCCTGGAAGATACGACCTGTGGTGAATGTGCTGCAACGAACCTTTTACAGAGCGCCTCCTGTCGTCATCTTCGACGAAGCGACGCTTCCATCTCGCTCCAGGTACAACCCCACGCGGCAGTTCAACAAAGACAAACCTCACAAATGGGGAACGAAGGTGTTCGTAGCTGCCTGCGCGGAGACGGCGTACTGCATGAGGTGCGTGCAAGCGGTTGGACAC
Organism: Phytophthora brassicae; assembly: GCA_024679045.1. NCBI lineage: Eukaryota > Oomycota > Peronosporomycetes > Peronosporales > Peronosporaceae > Phytophthora > Phytophthora brassicae. The sequence goes on from JAIKVB010001630.1 coordinate 11,709, forward strand.
GGCAAGCTAGT